>JANHFM010003242.1:21454-35721 GCA_032468115.1 Grayia smithii
GGTTGGGGGTCACCACAACATGAGGAACTGTATTAAAGGGTCGCAGCATTAGGAAGGTTGAGAACCACTGGTCTAGATAAAGGGCTGCAGGACAGAAGAGAATTGTCTCCTCTATCCATCATGCTCTTGGAAGTATAGGTCATCCTTGACTTATGACCACAATTGACCCCAAAATTTCTGTTGCTGAGACAGTTGTTAAATTTTGCTTCATTTTACAATCTTTTTTTGCCATAATTGTTATGTGAATCACTGCAATTGTAAAGTTAGTAACATGGCTGTTAAGTAAATCTGGATTTCACATTGACTTTGCTTGTCAAAAGGTCACAAAGGATGATCACATGATCCCAGGACAGTGTAATCATCATAAATATGAACCAGTTGCCAAGCATCTGAATTGTGATTATATGATCATGGGGATGCTGAAATGGTCATAAGTGTGAAAAACAGTCATAAGTCATTTTTTTCAGTGCCATTGTAACTTTGAATAGTCCCTAAACAAATGGTTGTAAGTCAAGGACTACCTGTAACATGGGATACTTATGGCTTTCATCAAGTAGGAAAGCTCCTGCATTTTTTTAAATAAGAAAACCAGAAGGCGCATAGTTTGCCAAAAACCACAAGCACACCATTTGTTCCTTTAAGTATATATAATAAATTTCAACTTGTCCATCAGTGCCTTTAAAAGAGTATTTGTCAGAGCTCTCTCATTTTTATATTCAGTTGTGACTGAGAATTAGTTGAAGTCTTAATTTGTTCATAGAGATCAGCAGTGATCTTTTCTTTCAGGGTCATACAGATGATCAGATTTCCACCACTGAGAATACAGACACACACACACACACACACACACACACATATACAGTGTAAAAGACAAATATAACTGTGATGAACATGTAGTTTGGATTGAAGCTCTGCTCTTGGGAGAAAGTTAACATGCTCTCCCTGCATGATTTTTCAGATCCAGACTAACTTCCTGTGGTACATTACTATGGGAAGGGGTCAGCAAAGTGCATGAGGCTCTTTGGGCCCCCTCCTGCGGCTCCCTATCGGATGGTTCCACCACTGGGTGGGGTGGCCCCCCCTCCCCCTCACTCACTCACTCACTCGCGCGCGCGCACACGCACACGCACACACACACACACACACGGTAGAGAGAGCGGGGTAGAGAGATGAGAGACAGAGAGGGGGGAAAGAGAGGGGAAAAAAAGATAAGAGGGAGGGAGGGAGAAAGATGAGAGAAAGAGGGAGAGGGAGAAAGATGAGAAAAAGAGGGAGAAAGATGAGAGGGAGGGAGAAAGGTGAGAGAGGGGAAAGATGAGAGAGGTAGAAAGATGAGGGAGGGAGGAAGAGAGAGAGAGGGAGAAAGAGAGGGAGAAAGATGAGAGAGAGGGAGAAAGAGAGAGACCTGTTTAAAAGAAAATACCTGGAGCCACAAAACCTGGGTAGGCGTGGCTGGGGGATGTCATGTGACTGGGTGGGAGTGAATGATGTCAAGTTGGCCACGCCCCTCCAGGTTTTGTGGCTCCCGGTGTTTTGTTTTACTGTGGGAAACGGGCCCAAGTGGCTCTTTGAATGTTTAAGATTGCAGACCCCTGCTATGGGAGATGAAATGCTGTATAGTGTGTTACCAGTTTTACCGATGATGACTTCATCCATAAATTGTCTTTATAACAATAAACCTTCACAGTTAATTTTAAGTATAAAGAAGAGGCAGAAGGTGACAAGCGTTCTTAATCCTGCCCTAGTAACCAATATTCTATTATATCTTTTTAAATGTTTCAGTTATTAAATGCTGATATATTATAGGTCTGCCTCCAAGCTCAAGGGAAAGGGTTGCATGTTATCACTAACAGGTCTGTCTGTCTGTTTAATTTTCCAACTTCTTTTCAGGAGCTCAAAGGATATTTTCCACATTTTTTTATCCTGTGGACTGTGAGTGTTCCATGCCTGAAAATAGACCAGTCTGGCATCAATCCAACACTGCAGGTATTTTCTAATATTTTGCTAGTCAGGATTTGATTGTTGTTGTTGTATTTTTCTGAACTAAAATAATGTTGCCTCTATGAGACTGACCAGACCAAGAAATAAATTCCACAGAAGGCTAAAGATTACTTACAGTAGTGGCCAAAATTGTGGAAACCTTTTGGGAAAAGTATATTTTCTAAAACTAGTTAATAACACCACTTTTTTTTGGAGTAGTACCATAAAATTATATATTGATGGAAAGATAATTTAATAAGAAATGTAATGCAATAACTTTTATGAAGGATTTGCTATTAGAATAGCAGTTACAGTATAAAGAAGAAAAGTGAAATACATAGAAAAAATGAGGTATACAAAAATTATCACCATAGAAAAAATTAGATATACAAAAATTATCACCATGTCAGTTAATAGTTGGGTAACTTTTAGCATGAATTATGGCCTTACAATGTCTTCCCATGGAGTGAAACCATGGTTCTGCAACTGTTATAAAGTGAAACTAAGATTGAATGTTTGCTTCTATTAACTGAGTTTTATTGCTGGGTTGCTTCTGACTAACAAGTTTTTTTAGTTGGCTCCATAGATTTTCAATTGGGTTAAGGTCTGGGCTGTTCCCAGGCCATTCCAGCAGTGGAATATGATCATCTTAAAACTCCAAAAAAAGTGGTAATATTAGCCATTAAACCTCAAAAATACACTTTTCCAAAAGGTTTCCACAATTTTGGCCACTACAACAGATAGATTATAGATAGATAGATAGATAGATAGATAGATAGATAGATAGATAGATTATAGATATATATTCAGAGAATATATAAAAATATTGTGAATATGAACATTTTGAAGAATTTTGATTAGCAGTGGTATGCTGTAAAGGCCAAGTTATAAATCTGGCCTGAACTTGTAATGGTTCCCTTCCCATGTAATTTGTACACTGACAATTCATTTAGACAGATGTTTTCCATAAGCCAGCTTTTGAAATAGACTTGACAGTTTTCATTCCAGTCTTTAAAATGAAGTGTGTTGATGAATTGTAGTTCATCCTAATTATAAATTATATAATTTGTATAAATAAATAAATCATTTAGATTTATTTAATCATTTAGATAATGGATAATATATTTCCATTCAATCGTATTTTTTATGTTTTTTAACAGCTCAGTTTATGTTAGCTTCTTAAATTTTGAGCTTCTGATGAAACAAATTAACTTAATTTACTGTTATGATTGAAGATGAAATGAACATTTGATTTATTACATGAGATATTGATGAGTTTAGCCAACATCACAATTGTTCCTTATTTTTCTGCTATCTTGTTTCAGGAACAAGTGGAACAAATGTTTTCTCTTTTTTCCTTCAATAGATAAGCTTTTAATTGTAACTATTGCAACCAAGGAAACAGATGGCTTCCACCGATTTATGCAATCAGCAAATCACTTCAACTACACAGTAAAGGTATTGTGTGTTCATTTGCCCTTTCACAATGTTGCAGACAATTTCCATTTTGTGTATATATACACACATACATATATGGGGAATTTATGCATTGGGTTATACTATGCTAAAATGAAAAAATGGAATGAAATTAGAGAAGCTTTCTGTTGCCGGGTGCTGCATGTGTTTGCCAGCTCAATATTATTTCGTCCTATAGCATTTTGTTAGTGTTGCTTAGCTCTTAATCTTCCAGATGCTGTCTTTTACTCATTTTAGGAGACAGTTTCAAAGAGTTATAGACTGAAATGTTGGCAAGATTTTTAACAGTCTAAATATTACCTCTTTCTGTTTCCACTCAATTATTTTCATGGTGCTTTCTGTTACGATTCCAAAATATTCCCTTTTATTCCATAATTTCACATTAGCAATATTACCTCTTGCCATCTTAGTACAATTTATTTTTGGTTTGATGATTTTATTATAGCTCCTGGATTCAAAAAGATACTTGTTTCTATGATTTAGTCAATAGACATATAATGATAATGGTCTCCTTAGTTTTAGTACCATCATTTAAAAGTGAATATTGCCAACATGTTCAGGACATGATCTTTAGATCAGATTTCCTTTGTTCTAAAACAAAAGCTTTTTTATCCAATTAGTATTGTGGAGATATTGAAAATTTGGAGTGGAAACTGGATTGTGCTTTATGTTGTGTTCACGGTAAACTTTTTAATGGTCAGCCTAGGCATATGTATGCAAAAGTATGTGCTTAAAATACCTCAAACAGTCATGGTTTAGTAACTTTAAAATAAGGCAACAACTGATCAAGTAGAAGATGCCTATATATGTGTCACTTATTTGCACAAACGATCTCGTTAAAAGGAGAAAATATGACATATTTAAGAATGAAAGAATAAAGTTTATCTGTGCAGAGAATATTTGTTTCACCTAACATATTTAGACACTATTGACTGTTTCCAGCTGGTTTACAAACTCTTAAAAAAACAACCAAATTTACTTTTCAAACCAACCTAAATACTGATTGGAAATCATGATATCAGGTATGAGCTTTCTCCTTTTTTTCTAGTGTACTATACCTAGTTACTGGCTTGAGAAAAAAGCTTTGTAATCGCTATCAAAAGAGCTAAAGAAGACAAGAAAGACCATATTTGTTCTAATGTTTTGTACCTATTAAAACCTTGATCCTGTCTCAATTTTTTTTGAATTTCACAACCAGCCACTTTAGTAAATATCAGATCATATAAAAGTCATCTAACATTCTGCAGCTTAGTATTATGAAAGTACTTTAGCGACAATAGTGTAAAAACATATTTAGGCTTTTAGGCATTTTTTTAGGCATTAGTGCAATGTAAAGGAATAGAGATAAAGCTTTTTCTTTTGCACAGAAAGGAGTAATTTTCCTCAGTGTACCCTTCGTTTTGGTTCTTTTGATATTTTTAATATTTTAATTCCAAGCATATGTTGTTAAAGTTAGTGAATATCAATCAGTTCTTTTAACACAAGTGGAGTCAGGGGTCAACTATCCTTTCCTTAAAAAAAAAGAAAAGTTAAAGTGAAGCCTATTATGCATATATACACTTTTTAAATATCATGTCCTCCAAAGTTAATCCGTATTAAGCCAGCATTTCACTACTCATAAATTATCTGTATCCCAAACTACAGAAACCAATGACACCAGTCTTCAAATATGAAAGAATACTCTTAACCATATAGTAACCTTCCCCATTTTTCCTTCACATGAAATTACAAATAGCATTATCCTAGCAACTCTTAAAATAGAATAAAATATATTCTATATAATAGAATATTCCACAAATTTTTGTAGGCAAATATTCTGTGACATGGCAGAAGGCCACTGTAAACAGCATGGTGGTACAGAATGGATAAGGGTAGTTGTGTAAGTTGCTTAGACCTGGGGTAAGGAAATTGGAGACTGTTTTATTATTATTATTCCAAGTTGTTAAGCTTTCTTATACAGGTAGTGTATACCTATGTACCACAAATGAGTACACAATTTTGATTTCTAAGCAAAGCAGTTAAATGAATCATGGCCCATTTTACATTCTTTTTTCCCATGGTTATTAAGTGAATCAATATAGCTGTCAAGTGAATCATGAGATACTTAAATGAATCTGGCTTCCCCTTTCACCTTATTTATTAAAAGTTCCCTAGGGTGGTTGCAAATGATAATCCAAGGGCTTTGGGAATGCTGCAGCCATTGTAAATACATGCCAGATGTCAAGCACCTAAAATGTAATTATGTGGCTGTAGGTATGCTGGAATAGTTGTAAGTGTAAGAAGTAGTCATAAGTCATTTTTTCAGTCCCATTGTACAGTAAATTTGAATGGTTATTAAATGTATGGTTGTAAGTAGACGACTATATAGATATTACAGTTTTTGTCTGAGTTTTGTCTGAACTCAAAATAGTGGGTAAATCTGTCAGTTTTTGTTTTTTTGTGGACAAAGGATATTTTTCTGGTAGTCTTCCAGAGGGAATTTAGTTCACTCCAATAGACGAAAATATATATAGCTGAGGATTGAACTTATACCTCTCTTGTGCTCTTTGATCTTGGTTGTTTGCTTACAGATGTTTTATTACTTAACTAAGTAATATCATCAGTCTGGTGATGTTGGGTGTTGAAACATCTGCAAGCAAACAACCAAGATCTGAGAGCACCAAATTCAGATTTAGTCCACTTTCAAGACTGGACCCATGGTAGATGTTGCTATTTCTATTAAAACTAAAAAAATAATTATATCTGTTGTTCACAACTAAAAAACATGGCTATGCGAAATTAGATATAGGTAAAAGTACTGTACAATTTTTGTCACCTGACTCAAAACACTGAAGTTGAAAAACATTGTGAAATTTATCTTGATTGACTTCCACACATTAAATCCTTGGCAGGTTTAGGAAATACCCCTTTGTAAAAATCTGAAGTAGAATTGGATAAAACCAGAGAAGCTATGGATCTCACTGCCAGGGTTCCAAGTAATAGATCCATTGCAAGCAAAAACTCTGACTGGAGAATTCCTCAAAGAATAGCTTTATTGGAAATATCATATTGGCACATATCTGGTGAAAACCAACTCTAAGGGGCTCCTTGGTTTTCACCTAATTAAAAGTAAAAAGTTTTCCCTCGAACCCAAACAATCAGTCACATGGGTCAATTATGGCAGCATCCGCAGGTCTGGTGACATCACTCTTCCTTCCTCCGGCCAGGTGTGAAAACATCCTTGGTTCCCAGGGGAAAGTATTTTATTTTGACTACACAAACCCAGCTATTTCTAATCCCCTTTCCCTATCCCTCAGCTCCATTGTGGCAGCACTGAGGCTTCAAGATGGCTTCGACCAGATCAGCTTCAGGATTGACACTGACACAGCCCAGTTGTTGGTGTTTTTGTTAACTACTAAAATGATGGCAATATGTTTTTAATAACCCTCCCCTTCACCCCAAAATAAAATAAAATAAAAACCATGTTATTTCTGTTTCTAGATCTTAGGCAAAGGTGAAAAGTGGAAAGGAAGAAATGGACTGAATTCTATTGGTGGAGGCCAGAAAGTACGTCTGGTAAAATCTGCATTGGAGACATATGCTGATCAGGAAGATTTGGTGGTTATGTATGTGAACTGGTAAGAAGAATTCCTTGCGTTGAGTATTTTAGCCATTGGGAACGTTGTAACATTGTTAGTTTTGTTGCATCATGCTGGATCTTTTCTGCTGCCCAAGTCTTTCTTAAGGAACAGAGATAGAATCTGTTTTCTACGTCCAGTTATTTTTTCAAGTGGACTTATATATGTAAAACATTGTCAAAAGACTATTGCAGTTATATTCTTGAAGATGCCAAAGAGATTATTAAGACTTTAGGAGTATGCATTGTGCAGCTTAGAACTGTACAGCTCATTCTTCTTGTATGAGTTAGTCCTTTCTGTCAGAAAAGACTGGGCAACATGTCTTTTTAATTTGCAATATTAAATGCACAGAAACTGTAGCTAGATAATAGCAATTTTCCAACTTTCTGAAATGGAAAATCAGATACTGAGTCATGAACCTTGATACTACTTTCCTTCTGCTCTGGAAATATTTCCTACAAGTATAAAACAAGTAGGGTTGTATCTTTGGATCAGACAAGAATTTTTTAGCATTTGTCATTGATATTTGGAATAAGTGCAAAGTATGTTTAATTTTCAGGGTCACAAATGTAGAGGGGGATTTAAGTGTCCCACTTTGCCTTTTTGTTAATACATTTTTGTTAATATATTTTTTACTTTTAGGAAAGTTAAGTGTTCACTACAAGGGTTAACCTCTGGACTAATTAAAAAGAAATAATTAGAACTAATTAACAAAAGCAATCTGATATCCCAACATATCCTTTCTTCTTCTTCTTCTTTTTCTTTTGCCTGACTGCTTTGTGACTACTTTAACAAATAGTCTGGATATTTCTTTTCTGGGACAGAGAAAGGGTAGAAGAAGCCAGCAGAATAACATTAGGTCATTCTGCTTTGTGGTGAAGAAAATGCTCTCTGGAAAGCTGTGCTGTGGGTTGCATCTGGATCATGTCACCGGCTTAACATTTTGCTTTCAGCTTTGGAAAGAGGAAAAAGAGCTCTGAGCCAGCTGCCACTTTCCTCTCTCTGTCACCTTTTCTTTATTTTGCATTGTTCTTTATCTCAGTCTCTGGTTTGGTCAACTTGCCCAGAGCACTGTTTGTAGCATCAACCAGACGGTTTTTGGAAACAGAAGAAATCCAAAACCAAATTTCTTTTCTTCTATCCTTCTGCCAAAACTTGGGGAAAGGTTGACAGTGAAAGGTTTTAGAAACTACTCTCCCCTCCTCCCAAAATTCCTGCCATACACTTAGAACATGAAAAGACTCTGTTTTCTTTTCCTTTTGTAAAACAGCATTTCTCTCTCTCTCTGGTACCCTCCTGGACTCCAAATAGAATTAGTAGCTTGTAAAAGATAAAACTCCTCAAGTCAAGCTCAACTTCTAAAAACTTCATCATGTGCTTTTCTGGGAAGGATTACAGAAGTAATTTACCATTACCATTTACCATGGATTTTCACTTATTTGTGAAAATCTAGGTTCATTATATGCTGTTTTACAAGTGTCATAGCTTGTTAACAGGTATTACAAAACTGCTCTTTTCACTGAATGTAAGACACCAACTCTTAATAATCTGAAATTATCTTTATTTTCCAATTCTAAATCTTCTGATGTTACTTAATATACTGTATTTGATATCCTACTTCTGGTTTATTTATGTTGTGCTTTGTTACTGTTGCAACCTTATTTTCCATAACCTTTGATATAATTAATTGTTGCTATCTTTTCTGATCCTAATAGTAGAACATCCATTTAACCTTTAACTATTAGAATATTTGCTTCTATGATCAAAACATACATGGCAGTCAGAATTTTTTGGAGACATGGAGAGTGAAGCCACCCAGCAGCTTGTGACTATAGTTTATGTACATGATGCACAAGGATGAAACACATCCATGCATTTCCCTTCTATGTGGTCGTTTGCATATTCATAACATTTATATATCATTGCAGAAAGGTATACCAAGACTTCACACAAAAGGTATCATGAATAAATTATTTAGAAAGAAAATTATTGTTTTTAAAAAGATCTTGAGAACAAAGGTGCGGAGAATAGAACTTGGCCTGGGGAAATTTTCTGGAATTGGTACTTAATTAGATTTATATGGCTGACCATTGACTCTCAGTGACTCTGGGCTGCTTACAAAGACTATAACATTAGATAAATCAATGAACGTTCTGCAAAATGCTGCAGTGGAATTTATATATTTTTCACATTTCTATACCATCCATCTTACCTAAGAGACTCTGAGCAATTTATGAAATGTTTTTGGCAACAGAAAAATAGTGTCCAAGTTTGGGATTCTTGAGGAGCTTGAATTGCCACTGCAGAGTATTTATATTGATAGGCAAATGTGAATTTTGTAGTTTTGTAGTTACTTTTTCCATTGATATGCATCATTTTTTAAAAAAACACAAATAAATTTTAAGTTCATGATGAGCATAGAAAGACTGTGAATTCCAGTCTCTATTGATATATTATGTAGAAGACACATCAGTGGTGGGTTTCAAAATATTTTACTATTGATTCTGTGGGTGTGGCTTGGTGGGTGTGACATGGCTTGGTGGGAGAAGGATACTGTAAAATCTCCATTCCCTCCCCATTCCAGGAGAAAGTTACTGCAAAATCCCCATTTCCTCTTAATCAGCTGGGATTTAGGAGGCAGAGAATAGATGGGGGCAGGGCAAGTCAGAATTTTTACTACCCGTTGTCCGAATTACTCAAAATTTCTGCTACCGGTTTTCCAGAACTGGTCAGAACCTGCTGAAACCCACCTCTGAGACACAAAGCTGTTCAGTCACAGTTAGGATTAAACTTGGGTTATTGTATGGATAGTTAATGAAGTAACTAATGAATTTTATCTAGAAATCACTTTTTTAGTAGATCATTAGTATGATTTCCTTTGCTGATTAAAAACCCATGGAAGGGAGGAATTAGGTATCATTTAAGAAAAGGAAATTAATGAGCAAAATGATGGCTGCAGTTTTGTCTTGTATTTCAGGTTCTAGAAGAGGTAGGACCTTGTCTTGCACAGTTTAAATTTGGAGTCTAGAGATTATTACTGAACCTGGGAGATAGATAGTAGAAACTCCCCTTTGAACCCTTGATGTAAAGAAATGCTTTTGACATTCTAAAAAGAAAATAGAGACCATTTGTGCCTGTCTATTATCTCTCTTTCCCTCTCCCTCCCTTCCTCCCCCTTCCCTCTATCATCATCATCCATCTAGAATTAGTCATGGTTCTTTCTTCAGGAACATAAATAAAATGTTTAAGTATAGGAATTCTAAAACAATGGTTTACGCTCCGATTTACAAACATTTCTGACAATGCATATGTTTTTGGAATAATATGGAGGCTGCTGTACTTTTTCATTTTAATTTATAGTAATTTGTGGAAAAACACTACTTTGGCAATATTTTTTCAAACAATAAACATTGAACTAGGTGTCCAGACATAGAATACCATAGGCATTCATTAAAGTTTTTTTTTTTACAGAAATATATATCCAGATGTGAATAGAGTTTCTGCAAAGTAATACATGTTTTAAATAGTAACATCTGTGAGACACATCAGTTTGTGCTGAAAGCTAAAGCCCTATTCATTCCTTAGAGAACAGAGAACATCTTCTCTCCTAGGCTGAATTCATTCCAAGAACTGAGTGAAACTCTCAAAGCTTTCCCTAGCTGTCACTAAATTGAGGGATTAATATGTGATGGTAAGATGTGAAATTAATGAAGAAGGATAACATTCACTCTTAAAATGAAGTGGATGTTAATCAGATATAAATGAATGGAACCCAGGATCTGTAGTAGCCTGTCCACTTTTTGAACTGAAGGGTCTGACATGCTGTTCAAAAGTGCAGACCTTGGAATAAAACATTTCTTACTCCTGAATTATAGGAAACATTTCTAGTCTTTGGAATATAACACTAGCACTTAGACTTATATACTACTTTACAGTGCTTTACAGCCCACTCTAAGCCGTTTTACAGAATCAGCATATTGCCCCCAACAATTTGGGTCCTCATTTTAACCACCTCGGAAGGATGGAAGGCTGAGTCAACCTTGAGCCTGGTGGGATTTGAATTGCTAAATTGCAGGCTGCCGGCAGTCAGCAGAAGTAGCCTGCAGTACTGCATTCTAACCACTGCGCCACCAAGGCTCTTGGTGTAACTCTAGGACTCCTAGAGTCCTAGTCATATAGGACTATTTTAGTGGTACATGTGAAGCCTCCTACCCTATATATTCAAATACTTGGATTGGAAGACCTCCAAGATCTTCTCCATTTTACTCTGTTAAAATGAAGTTCTATACTGAGTTGTTGATAAAGGTAAAATACTGAGAACATTTCTTTCCGCACTCATATGCTGAACGACGTTTTCTCTTAATGTCCAAATAAGTTTACATTTTCCTTTTATCTTAATTACTAAGATTATGTTTTCGTAAGTGTAAGCATGAAACTGAAAATAGCTAGATGAATCATGTAGCAATTTCTCAACCAGGCTTTTTCAGGGAAAAGGGGGTTAGCAAACTTAACCATGGGCAGCTTTGTAGTGGTTATAATTAAGGAATTGTTATAATTTAGGTATGTATTTTAGTGATTAACTTGGAAAGCTTTTCATTTTTTGACCAGAATTCTGGTCACTTTTTATTTATAGATGAATATCCTATCTTTATTTTTGTACAATTTAAGGTAGTTGGACTGAAAGAGAGTGACTGTAGTGGAAGTAATCCAGCTAGTTTTCATGTGTAAGGGCCCTCCAAAAATAGAATTTATGGTGTCCCAGTTCCTAGTTCAAGATCTTAACCCCTACATTAAATCTTATTTTAATATGCTTTTTAGAATCTGGGTGACCAAAGCAATGTACACATGTTTAGTTGCTGGCTATTCAGGATATTCCTTTTACTTAATGTACATGTAGAATGTATTCGACATTCAATTAGTGTACTTTCAAAAGAAAATTTTAATGAAAGTTATTTGATTTTTGAGATTTTTTTTCAGCTTTTAAATGAAACTTAGGATTCCAACCATTGTAATAATAGGGCCATATACAGTCTGAATACAGTTTTAGTTCAATGGTTCTGTCTTATTTTTACTCTCTAAGAACCTAATGCAACACTTTAACATTAAATGCAACACTTTAACAAAAACTTTAACATTTACTCTGAATTATACTGGAATGAGATATAGAAAATGACCCAAATTTTATTTATAAAATGGCAGCTGAGAAACGGAGGAGAACTTGTGCCTAGTATGCAGAAGAGCACAGGTTTAAATCCCAGAAGGGTATGGCTATAGAGAAAGGAAATAATAATTGGAAAAAGTCACTCAGCTCACTTCCAAACCTGATAGCATACTTCCCTTCTAATTCATCTAGACATGGTACATTATTTATACCATACATAAATTCATAATAATTAGATTGATAGGCCTGGTATTAAGATTAGCTTGGAAAGGGAAATCTTGGAAAGGATCTTCTAGTGATCCTACAACAAAAACTTCTCCATTCAAAGGGATGCTAATGGTCAAATTGCTGCATCTGTGTTGTAACAAAATTCTGAAGTGGTTAGGATTTTAAAGTTACTTCTACAGGCAGGTTGGTCCATAGCATATGACATGGATATAATGTAATTTTTAGCTTTTGAAGAACAAAGCTACCATGCATGTACCCAAAAAGAGTTTATTTTGGCTGTTCTCCTTGATATGGTGGCATTTGTGCTACTAAATAGATGTACAAAAACGGGGAAGTTAAAAATCCTCCTCCTCCTAATTCTGGCTGTTGGTTTTCCATATCTTATCTTATCTTATCTTATCTTATCTTATTTCTTTTCTTTTATTAGCAATTATAGAATGGAAGCTTCAATACTAAGTCACTAGTAATAACACAGCAGTTTTTCTTTTTCTTTTTTTAATCTTATACTCAATAGTGTATGAAAAAGTCAGATTAATGCATGTAATATCAATATTCTAACGTAATTAATACTATTGAACATTTCTTTCTCTTTTTTATTTTTAATACTTTATCAAAACAATAGAATGTTAGTAATTTTAATTAATGCTGTACAAATGTCACTGTATCAAAACAATATAACAACAATATAATAAAAAGGGAAATTGAAAGACGGCAAGGGTATAGCATTAAAATTTTAGGGAAGGGAAAGAATTGGTATATTGATGGCAATGGGAAGTGCAATTCTGAGAAATGAGTGACAGCAGCTGGGAGGATGCAAAAAAAGGAAGTCCATGGTATGGAAGTGAAGAATTCCTCCCCAAACATTGATTGCAGCAAAAGGGAAAGAAAAGATCTGGAGAGGATTGTAAGTGCTGGGATATGTTGCATTGGGAGGACAGCAGAGAGAGGATGTGTAATAGCCTTGCCCTTCTTACCCTATGAAATTGTTCCAGGATCCCTGCAGCTTTTGTTTTAGCCAAAATTTGAACAGCACAAAGAGTTCTGCAATTTCTTTTTTCTTTTTGGCCAGTTGTGGCCAATGGCTAACGCAGAACAATTTGGCAGGACTTTAGAGACATTCTGTGTTTGTTTCAGGTTCAAAACAAAATTACATTTTCTGTTTCATTTACAAGACTAAGATGAAAATAAAAAAGACAGAAATATTTCAAACAGCTAGAGCAACAGTGAGTGAATGCAATGTGAAAAATTAAAAAGGCAAAGACATTAAAAGCAGAAAATAGGAATAGGTAAAGAATATAATTCTGCCCAGTCCCATTTGATTGAAACTAATCAAGGAGAGAACCAACCTACAAGTAAGGATAAATTTTTGACTGTGAGAACAATTAATCAGTGGAACAACTTGCCTCCTGAAGTTGTGGATGCTCGAACACTGGAGGTTTTTAAGAAGAGATTGGACAAACCATTTGTCTGAGTTGTGTTCCTGCTTGGACTAGAAGACCTCCAAGGTCCCTTTCAACTCTGTTATTCTGATTCATGATTCCCCCCTCAAAAAGTATCCATTTGGGAACTGAATGTATAAATTATAAGGGACTATGTAGATGCTGTGTTTGCATCTAAAATATAGTTGTTTTGTGATCATATAGAGAAGAGGAGATAAAGAAGATTGAAGCGTGGCTTGTACCATTTAAGTGGAATAAGCGCCAACTCAGAAAGCTCAAACTGCCCAAGGAGCTGCTGATACAGTTCTACAGAGAAATTATTGAGTCTGTCATCTGCACCTCTATAACTGTCTGGTTTGGTTCTGC
>JANHFM010003244.1:70089-81433 GCA_032468115.1 Grayia smithii
GCTTCGTCTCGTCTCCCGGTGTGAGCCAGCGCCACGGCCTACATAACGGGGCGGGGGGTGGGGGGGTGGCTCGCCTGGCCGTGTTGAGGAGGCCGAGAAATCGAGGCAAGCTCTGGGGTTATTAAATGGTGTGTGTGCTGGGGGTGGGGGGGGGGTGGAGAACGGCTCTCTGGGTCTTGGTGGAGAGAATGACCTGCGCTGTGCTCGTCCTTCTTTTGTATGCGAGGCAGCTTTGGGGGAGAGAGAGAGAGAGAGAGGATGAAAGGCATAGTGTTCTAGGGGATAGAAAAGCGCCAAGTAGTGCTGGCTGTGTTTCTGAACAAAGCTTTTCTTCCCACGAGCCTCGCCCCACTCCTGCGACCCTGTTTGGATTTTCGTTAAGATCTGAAGACGTCTTTTTGGATGAGAATTTCTTTGGAGCGTTATACTGTACGGTGTTGTTTTAAAGGCTTTTGTTGGAGGCTTATATTGTTGGCTAAAACGAATAGAAACCAGTGGGTTTCTGATTCTTATTGAGATCCTAAAGATTTCCTAACCCTTAGCCTTTTGAAAGGTGTAAAGAGACCAGTTTGGAATGACTGACATACCTTACAAGATGGTGTTTCTGTTGTTATGAATGGGTAGATTGTATTTCTCTTTTTAACAGTGCTGTCATGTATTTCTTTTACATGTTTAATTAAATGGGTTTAGTTGAAACTCTTAAGTGGTATTCTAATGTTTAAATTTGGGGGGAGGGGTCTATTGGCTAAAAATTCAAGCAAATGAAGCCTCTGTAGATTCACATTTTGTCAGGGTAAATAATGTAGTGAAGCTTCTTTTATCTTCTGATAGCTTATACCATGTGTTCGATAGTATATAATCATCCAAACACATCCTTTTAAATATATTGCATAGCATATCTAAAACTATCCTTGCTCAAATAAAAAATGTGTACATTACCAACTCCAAACTTCGAACAAATTCATATTTTACCTCTAGTTTATTTTAAATGCATATTCTTGTTAATCTGTGTGTCATGACCCTAACATTCCATATTGATGACGTGTTCATTGCATTCTAAGGAAGATTGGCTAAGAGGAAATAGTGCAAAATATTTAAGTTAGCTATGCTAGCTTTATTATTTATTAAAGGACTATCAATATGCCCAGGTTCTGGTACATTTTTTGTAGAAAGATA
Organism: Grayia smithii; assembly: GCA_032468115.1. Taxonomy (NCBI): domain Eukaryota; kingdom Metazoa; phylum Chordata; class Lepidosauria; order Squamata; family Grayiidae; genus Grayia; species Grayia smithii. The sequence goes on from JANHFM010003244.1 coordinate 71,266, forward strand.
TTTGTGAGAAAAAAATGAAAAATACAATATCAGTATATTTCTCTTCCACAACATATTATGCCAAACAAATATTTCTTTTCCACAAATAAGGTTTTCAAAAACAAAAAATTTGGTCCTGACTAAACTTAGTTTCATGAGAGTTACCTGAAGCTTAACTAAGAAAAGCATGTACAATTCAAAGTATTATCTATAACAGACCTGAGCATTTTACGGTCTTGGGCCAATCTTTTGACTGTCACGTGAGGTTAATTGGAAATTAGAAATCAAACGTAAATAAGTGTATGCCATGCTTACAATACAACTGCATTGCTTTTATTTTGAAGGCAATTGCTTTTTTCCAATTCATGTACCCATACACCTTCACAGCCTTATTTGGATCAGCCCTCCACAACAGTCCCAGTTTCTTATGTGGCCCCTTGGGGAAATTAATTATCTACTCGTGACTACACAATGTTATCTGGGTCTGAATATCTATGAAATTGCTTTTCTCTAAATGCCCTTTCCCATTCAATAGGTTCTGACCAAGTAGATAGGGTTCAGATCCTTTCAGTAAAACAATGACATCTTGTGGGATCCAGTGGTGTACCTTCTCTGTTGTTGCTTCTCCTAAATATTTGACACAAAGCTGGCTCTACATTAAATGGTGCAAAAAAGTGACTTTGAGCAGGCCATAGGATGAAGTGTTTGTGATGCTTTTATGGTGATTGAAACTTTTTTATGTATTTCTCAATGGTGTCATTTAATTTTTTTAATACTTTTTGTATTCTGGTTGCTTTCATTGAATTTTTAATGTAAGCTACTTTGAGTCTTTCCAGTTTGGCAGACATATAAGTGTAATAAATGTTCAGTGTGCAGAAGCTTTCATTAAATGCAACATACTCATTATATAGTTTAATTAAAAGTATGTTTCACAAGCTAAATAGAATAGTATATTTATGAATTTGAAAGATATTACCAGGAGAAAAGTACCACTTATAATCGTACTGGCATTAGTTCTTCCTTGATTTTCAAAATTAATAAATGGAAAAAGGCACCCCATTTTTTCCTATATTGAGAAAGTAGGGAGAAAATACCCATTTATAAAATGCTATGACTAGTTAGATATTGTAGAATAAGCTAATGAGTTGCTTGCCACTATACAGACTTATTTCAAGTGGAAATATGAAAAGGTGTTAAATATAGGCAACTGGCAAATAAGCCACAAAAGTGCAACTCAGCATCCTTCATTATTGCAATGGACATTGCAGTGAGGAATAGCGAAGCTGCTGCACTTGAAGATGAAGATATATACTGCTTCTGTTTCAGAATATTGTTAAAATGGAATTATGTGGCTATACAGTACTCTCATTTGCAAATAAAATAAAGGTATTTCCTGTGTCTTGTTGAAAGATTGGCAAAATATCGGTGTTAAAATTAGGGATACATTTAGTCCTTATTCAAGGTTACAACAGTACTGAAAAAGTGACTTATGACTGGTTTTCATCATGACTGGCAAAAAGGTCATAAAATGGAGCAAAACTCACTTAAATGCCTTGCTTGGCAATGGAAATTTTGGGCTCAATTGTCATAAGTTGAGATCTACCAGTGGTGGGTTGCCCCCGGTTCGGTCCGGTTCGCGCGAGTAGGTAGCGGTGACGCTGTGACGTCACCGAACCGGTTCGCAGCGTCCCAGACCCGGGCCCACCCGCGCTCCCCAACTCACCTTTTTTTTAAAAATCGCCAAAATTAGCTCTCTGTGCATGCGCAGAGCGCTTTTTCGGCGATTTTTTCTAAAATAAAGTTCCTGCGCATGCGCGGTAGCATGGTTTACGCACGCGTGCGAGCAAAGCGAGTGCGCGTGCACGAAGAGAACCGGTAGCGAAGGTGGGTAGAACCCACCCCTGAGATCTACCTGTACTTTTTGTTTTGCACCATTTTTATATTGATAACCTTTATGATGACTTGATTGTTTCACTCATAGGCTGAAACCATATCACATGATTAAGGGAAAAGGTTGGGATCGTCAGGGTGTAATATGTCACAGTAAGGTCAGGGCTTTTGTGTATACTCATTTCTCATTCTCTCTGATTCATGACATAGGTCTGTTTAGAAGCTGAGGAATAAAATTTAAGCAAACGTTTTGTAATTTCAAAGCAACAACTAGTCTTTCACTATTGTGGCTGGAATATCAGAGAACATCATCTGCTGGTTTGAAGGCTGAAAAATCTAGAATGAGTTCTCATCTTTTTTTTGAATGCACCTAAAAATCATGAAAGATCCATCTGCTATCATCTAATGCACACATTGGAATTAACTGTTGAACTAAAAAGAATGTGATTTTTGAGAGTTCATTGGATTGCAAGATTGATCTATAATCTTTCCATTTACTATTTGCTCAGGTTCTATGAAATATTCAAATGGAAGTCACTCTTATAAATGAATGGGGCTGTGTGAAAATTCATATTTAATGAAATAGTCTTTTTTCACTTAATCGGTAGTACAGAAATGTCTCTGAATTCTATATTGAAAATATTAGCTTCTATTTTTAAGCATGCACATTGCTGAGCTAACTGCATAGTGAAAATGTGCCACAGTATAGCTTGCTTTAATATATCTTCTTAGTCACACTTCTAAAGGAAGTAGTATTAGCATTATGGGTGCTGCTATCAGATTGCTTGTTATGCAAAGGTGTTACACCAGCTCATATTTAATACAGCATATTGCACATGTGTTAAATTTGTAAGTAGCCCAATAAAGAAAACAGATTTAATACCTAATTTATTTAGTAATATAGTAGAGCAAGAATTGCTAGAATACAACTGTACCAAGCAGGAATTCCATGGGCTTTATTGTTCAAAATAGTTATGGAACATACCATACATTTAGAAAGTATCATTTTTACCATTTTTCAGTAAAACATAACTTGAATTATGTTAGTTAAAATTCATTTGTCTAAAACTAAATGAATTCCTTTTCCAAAAATGAAAGTTCCTGTTTCTATCTAAATTTGTCCTTTGTCTGAAAATTTGTTTTGGAGTCTTGTGATATATTTTGTGTGACATTTGCTACTGTGTAGTACTATTGCTAATTCTATAATAAAATGTCCTTCGACATTTTATGTTCAGATTTGTTTAATGCCTGAGGTTCTTGTTTTTCAAGGGGGGGAATAAATGGACAGCATATTTTTTTTAAAAAATGCTTAATCAAAAGCTTTATTATTAGGGAAGATCATAGCATTCTTGGTACAATGTGTTCTGGTTAGAATAGGGTGTTCGATGCAGTGATGTATTTTAAGATACCAATGCTATTAATAAATAAGGTTTTTAAACTTTACTACAAGAACAACAATAAAAATACAACAGAAGTTACAATCCCATAGTTGAAGCAGAATCAAACTAAAGCCAATTAAATGTCAAACAAAACCAAGAAGAATCCACTCTGGTCCCCAAATTTATGTGTGAAGCCAGACATTTTGAAGACAATAAGTAGTCAGTATTCAGATATAAAACAGATAAAAGTGTTTGGATTCGGTATAGCAACCCTGATGGTTCCTGTCTGTGACTGCTCCTTTTGCTGGTGTCTCATGATTGCTGCATGGTTTCAGGAAAATTAGATATTAAAAAGTATGGTTCAAGCATAGTAACTATGATTAATATTGTGATTTAAAGTTACAATTTAGTTTGTTTAAAATGTTTGCATGATGTACTAGTACAAAGTAAACAAATAGATGTGGTGTGCTGTTGGAATTATATAAAATACTTGACTTCTTGATTTTGGCATATTCTTTTTCACCTGGTATCTCAGCAACATTTGTATTACTTAGTCAAACAGCATTTCCTTAGGTGGAGGTAGTGGCTTAAAAACTCTTGGTGGTTTTATTGGGGTAGAGTAATTGTTCGCATTTATTTTAAAAAAAAATTTAATTGATTGTTATGTTTTTATTCTGTGAGCCGCCCCGAGTCCTTCGGGAGAGGGGTGCGGCATATAAATGCGACAAATAAATAAATAAATAAATAAATCAAGATTATCATTGGGTAATTAATATTAGACAAGAACCTAGGTTCTTTTTCCTGCCCAATATGACTTTTTGTTTGCACACATGCAGAGAGCTCGCAGTCACTTATGCCTTAGTCATCACCCATCTTGACTATTACAGCACATTCTACATGGGGCTGCCCTTGAAAAGTATCTGGAAGGTCCAATTGGTTCAAAATGAGACAGCCTGCATGGTTTTGTGCAGACCCAGATGTGTGTGTGTGTCACCTCTCCTGCAGGAGCTTTATTGGCTGTTGATTTGTTTTTGGATATAATTCAGTAGCAATAGCAATAGCTCTTAGACTTATATCCTGCTTCACAGTGCTTTATAGCCCCCGCTAAGCAGTTTAGAGTCAGCATATTGCCCCCAACAATCTGGATTCTCATTTTACCAACCTTGGAAGGATGGAAGGCTGAGTCAACTTTGAGCCTGGTGAGATTCAAACTGCCAAACTGCTGGCAACCCGTGATCAGCAGAAGTAGCCTGCAGTACTGCATTCTAACCACCGTGCCACTGCTGCTCAAGGTGCTGATTGTCACTTTTAAAGCCCCATATGCTTTGGGACCAGGCTATCTGAAGGACAGTATTTTCAGAGAGAGGGGGAGGCAGGGAATGTTGCGGGTCCCCTCTCCTAAGGAGGTGCATCTGATGGAATTCAGAAGAAGGGTCTTCCCCATGGTGGCTCCCTCCCTTTGGGACATCATCCCTGGGGAGATTAGATTGGCCTCCATTTTGAAACTTTCGCAAGGCCCTGAAGCCCTGGTTTCGCCAAAGGGCCTGGGGAACCCAGAGTGGGATGGACCCCATCAAGTGACTTATCTGATTGATTGTTGTTGCCAGGGTGTGTATGGGGGGAGGGTATTGTTTTTACTGTGTTTATATTGGGTTTTTATTTTTGTAAGCCACTCGGAGTCACTGAGAGAGTGGGTGGTGATATAAATTCAAATAAATAAAATAATTAATGACCATAATTGGGATAAGGAACTTGGTCACTAAACAACATGCTTGAAAAGTTGAAAATCATGACCACAACAACCTATGACAACAGTTCCAATTGTGGTTCTTAAGAAAATTGTACAGCCTTTAAGCACAATGTGACTGTGAAGTGTGACTTCCTGCCAACTTCCCTATTTTTTTTTGCTTGTCAGAAGCCAGCAGTGAAAGTTGCAAATGGCGATCATGGGCGATCATGGTGATCACAGTCATGCTGTGACTCTTGTAATTGTGCATTGATAGCCAAATACCCAAATTACAAGCATGTCATCCACTACAGGAACACTGCAGTGGCTGCAACTTTGATGGCTAGCCACAAGTCTCTGTCCTCAGTGTTTTTGTAACTTAGACCAGTAGCTGAATAAATGGTCATTAACAAATGAATACCTGTATATATCCTTTTTATCTGTCACATTTTGTAAATGGGCGTACTAATTGGTAGTGGCATGAGAATAATTGTTTTGCTAGTAGCAGTTACATGCCTAAATCTCACTAGAAGCCTTTTGTCAAGTATTATTTTGAAATAAGACATTTTCCCTGTTTGACCTTATTAAAGAATTACCAACATAAAGACTTTAAAGGAGTTAAATTAAAAATAAAACCATTAGTGCCCTTGAGGCAAATGAAAACCATTTCTTCTCCTAAGTCAAAAGGCCTCTTCAAATCAATGTTTCAGCTTGTGGACTAATCTGTGCATAAGGTGCCTTTTACTAGAGTTGCTCCTTTTTGTAAGCTTTGCAATATATTGGCAGTTTATGAAAAAAAATACATTCAAAATTTCAGTTGATTATGAATATCACATCTGCATTAATCATTGCTTTGTCATATGCAAGTTGGTTGCAACTTACAAGTGGTTTCTAAATAGTGTTGTGTTGATCTATAACTGAGCTATTATTTTAAGTTGAAAGCTGAATAACATTCCTAATGGTATTATTTAATGTTCCACTTCAGAAACAAAAGGTAATGAGTTTATCATTAGTAGAGTGTTTTTTTCTTAGAACACTAATTCCTTCTTAATCAAAATTTTGATTTGAAAGCCCTATGATGGCTGTTTTAGCAATGAATACGGTATATAATATTGGTATTATATGTAAAAGTTCAATGTTTTCCTGAAAATGTGTAATGAATTTTACCCACTCCTTTTTAACTTTTCTAAAATTCCTGGTATATTAGTATTTGAAATTATTGTTGTTGTTGTATTTCTACTAGAAGATAACGTCCTTTCCCTCTTATTTCAGATTGGAGAATGAACAATCTTTCATTTAGTGAACTCTGCTGCCTATTCTGTTGCCCACCATGTCCAGGAAAAATAGCTTCCAAACTGGCATTTTTGCCCCCAGACCCCACCTATACACTCATGTGTGATGAAAGTGGGAGTCGTTGGACTCTACATCTTTCTGATCGAGCAGACTGGCAATACTCGTCTAGAGAAAAAGATGCTATTGAATGTTTCATGACTAGAACCAGCAAAGGTAACAGGATTGCCTGTATGTTTGTGCGTTGTTCTCCTAGCGCCAAATATACTTTACTTTTCTCGCATGGGAATGCTGTTGATTTAGGTCAGATGAGCAGCTTTTACATAGGACTTGGTTCACGGATTAATTGCAACATATTTTCATATGATTATTCTGGATATGGAGCCAGTTCTGGAAAACCAACAGAGAAGAATTTGTATGCTGACATCGATGCTGCTTGGGTAGCTCTTAGAACAAGGTAAATAGAATTATATTATTTTACAAAGTTAGTAGAATTTTTGTTTATTCTCATAGTGAATTTGACTGTGTGCATAATAGGCCTAGCTGAAGCCCTCCTGAAAAAGTTTATCTGAGCATTGGGAAAAGCCTGCAGAATGGACCAATTGTGGTATGGGGACTGAGGGGAAAGGTAGAGTTAGTGGCTGTGTGCTACGGTGACTATAACTGTGCTCACATTTTTTTCCCTGCCAGTATTATTCAGATTCTTTCAATCCTCAGGAAAGCTTTATTAGAGACTTGTAAGAAATAAGATGTCAGGAAATTGGACTCTATCTGCCCTGGTTTGCCCAGCCCTTTGAGAGATTTTACATTAAAAATTTGTTCATATTCTCTTTTTTTTAATTCACTAAGTAAAGTAAAGGACATGTTACTAATTCATGATAAATAATGCTCTTGTTTACATTGTGACAGTGGAGTTCAGATCAATAAAGTATAAGGTTAGTAAAATATTAATATTGATTTATTTTCCATTGACAAGAAAAATCAAGTGAGAGGTACTTCATTGAATCAATACTTCAGATTAATTCATATCTTCAGCAAATAAATTATTGGAATCAAGCTAACTTAGAGTGGTAGGGATTCTATATTGAATGCTTTCTTATATTTAAGTATCATTGTTTAAGTTCCCATCATTGTAAGCCATAATGTAGTATATTTATATTTAGCACTGTATTACAGAAACCCATTTTGATTTTTAAAATATATGGCTTGTTGTTATATGTGAACTATATCACTAGAGCAAGTATTAACCTACCTATTGTGGCTCTTCTGTGGCTTGAACATTAAGAATGAAAGTTTTATGCAGCCATCTAATATGCATATTTAAGGATTTTTTTGACATATTTTTTTAAAAGTCTGGCTATCTTACAGAGAGCTAAGACTTCCTATTTTTTTGGTCTGTTCATTTTTATGTTGAAAAGATACATTCCAAATTTTAATTAATTCCTTTATTTTCCTACATCCTTCCAAACAGCACCTGTGCCATCCTTTCCTCACTGATTATAGTAGACACAGCAGCTGTTGCTGTTTTTAACTCTGTGTGTGTACTACTTACATGAATATTTCTGGTTAAACCACACATGCAGTTTCAGCAATATCTTAGTGGATGGTTGTACTATATTTTTCATTCTTGTTGTAGGTGGAGAGGAAGAATATTTGTGAACAAGCTGTTGTCATGCTTCTGTTTATCGAGAGCAGTTAGTGTTTGCTCCAGTTAGTAGTGGGTTACCTTTTATTGTTGTTACTAGGAATGTTGGGTTTTTTTAACAAACTAATTTCTTAGTCTTTAAAAAAATATGTAATCTAATTGAGGCTAACTGATGTTTCCAACACATTTCTGTCTTCTTCAGTCCTAAGTTTTTTAAAAATATATTTTTACATTGTAAGGCAGTCATTCTTTAAGTTTTAATATTTTAATTACTTGGAATGCATATAGAAAGAGGGATTTGTTTATTTGTCCTTAAAAACTTGCATATGTTAACTAAATAACTCCTTTGGTTTTATTGACTGTGTACAGGATTCTATGTAAGTCTTGAGTCTTAAGTAATTATTGGGACCTCTAGTTTGAAACAAGATAAACTGGATCCTTGCCTAAATACTTATAAATTAGTATGTCAGTGTTTGTTGTGATTTGATGGTGCAGTAGGAATAAATAATAATTTAAATAGCTTTAAAGTTTGACCATACCTTGTACGCTTATTTGTTTTTAAAGCAGTAGATGTTAGTAACAGCAAATCCATTTTAAATGGCCTTTTAGTCAGGTGACATTGAAGTTGAGAATTGTATGATCCTTTTATACTTTTGAGTAGCCCTTGATCAGAATACTTTCTGATATTTCTTAATTAGAAATTGTGCAGTTACTAGAATACTTTTTGCACATGTTCTAAGATAGGGGTGAGGGTTGCTGATGCTCTAAATCAGTGTGCCTGAATTGAACTGAAATTTCCAGGTATGTAAATTTCACATCACAGAATTACTCAGGCAGATGGCAACTGATGAGAATTCTGGTAGTTGCTCCACACATGTAGAAGTTGTCAACTTTGGAAAACACTGCTCTAAAATTGAAGTATTGCTTGCTCATTGCTTGTTTGGCTTCCTGACTGGCATTCTAGTTGGCATAAAACGGAAGTTGTCATTCAGCAAAAAAGGAGCATCATACATTCTTCTCACCAGAAAGAATGAGGTGTGATTCTGTGTGTATGTAAAACCAGTTTAGAAAAATGTAATTGGATTAATAAACTCTATGCACTATGTGTTTCAGAAAGCAATATAGACATGGAACAGCCATCTGAGATGACAAATATCTGTCAAATGTTGAATGCCATTTTTATAAACTCATATTTAGACATTACTTAAAAAACATACTAATAACTATTTTTAGTCTTAAAAGTATAATATTCTTGGTATGTTTCACTTAAAAGTATTTGCCTGAATACCGGTATAATTTTTTGTACTTATGAAACTTTTTTATCCTTCATGAAAGGGATAAATGATTTATTTTTTTATATTCTATAAGATACATAATTTTACTATTTTATGTGGACTTGTATATTTACTTTATTGATAGCATATTGCATCACTTTGAAATTACATAAAACACTACTTTTTCAGATATGGAATTCGCCCTGAAAATGTGATTATATATGGCCAGAGCATAGGAACTGTGCCATCTGTGGATCTTGCTGCTCGTTATGAAAGTGCTGCTGTAATTCTTCATTCTCCTCTGACCTCAGGAATGCGAGTAGCTTTTCCTGATATAAAGAAGACATACTGCTTTGATGCATTCCCAAAGTAAGTTACTATGCTTTTTTTAAAAAAAATGCAGTTAGAAATTAGTTATCTCATTTATATACTCTTTTGCTTCAATGTCAAAAGAAAAATCATTAAATGAGAAATTTGTTTTGAGTAACTGGACTTTTTTTTTCTTTCATACAGCTATATATCAGACAATTAAAATATATTAAACAAAATCTGTGGGTTGCAATAAGGCCTGCCTATCTACATACAGGTAGCCCTTTACTTACAGTCATTTGTTTAGTGATTGTTTGAAGTTACAATGACACAGATATAAGCGATTATGACTGGTTCTCACACAACCATCGCAGCAGTCCCCCGTGACATCATTCCGAGAAATGAACTCAAGGCAGTCAAGACTCTGACAATTTGCTCAAGTTCAAGAAGCCCTTTATTGTGTACATTGTATCGGCATTTAGAAAGGTGAAGCTAGCTCTAAAGGGTTTCCACACTCAGGGATAGTTAAAAGAATAGAAATTCCCTACCCCCGTGTCTTTTAGATCACATGGGCCAATCACTTCAGCCACTGGTTCCCATCAACAGGTGTCTGTTGACATGGCCTTGGTTCATAACTGGCTGTAGATGTTTTGACTAGCAGCTGAGGAGCCACATT
>JANHFM010003244.1:96199-106349 GCA_032468115.1 Grayia smithii
CCCCCCGCCCCCCCAACAGCTAGGGTGGGACCTCGCGGAAGGCTCCACCCCGACAAACTGAAGGGAAGAAAGGAAGGCTGGTAGAGTCCCGCCGGGGAGAAGCGGGCAAATGCTGTTGGGGGCGGTGTGGGGGGGAGAAGGCGAAGGAGGCGCTTGCAACCTACTGGGCGGAGCGGCGCTGCGTCGGGGAGGGCTGTTTCCCCGCCAGCGGGGCGCAAAGGGGTTCGGTGCCATTGGGAGAAGGAGCGGCTGCGGTGTAAGACAGACAGAGAGAGAGAGAGAGGACACCATGCCTCAGCCACCTCCGCCCTGAGCTCCTTCCCACCGTCTCCTCCTCCTCTTCCTCCCGCCGTCCTCGAGGCCCCGGTAAGTGCTGCCTTCCTCCTTTCCCGCCTGTGGAGCGCAGTAGGCAGGCTCTTTCCCTCCGGGATCTTTTGGAAAGGAGCTGCGCGCCCCGCATTCCTGGTGAGCGCTTCAGGCTCCCTTCCCCCGCCCCCCCCCCTCCAAAATGGACTTCCCGCTCCGCCTCCTTCCCCCTCCGGCTCTTTCTGTCTTCCCCGGGATCTTTTCTCTGATGCCTTTTTTTTGTTGTTCTTCGCTCGCTGCCTGCCTCTCGTCCTTCTCCCTCTTCGGCTGCAGTGGCGCCTGCTTGGTATCCCGCGAGCTTTCTTTCAAATGCAGAGCAGCTGCCTCTGCCTCCTTGCAAACTCCGAAGGAAGCAAATAAAAAAAAGTTGCTCCAGCCCCAAAGAATGGGTCCACCTTCTCTCCCTTTTTGCTTGAAGACCAAAATACGCCTGTTGTAGCAAGCGACAGCCGTGGATTGTACAGGTAGTCCTCGACTTAAAACAGTTCATGTAATGACCCTTCAACAATTAACACCGGAACCGGAAAAAAAAAAGTGATTTATGACCGTTTTTCCACAGTTATGACTCTTCTTGGCATCACCATGATTGTGTGATCAAAATTCAGATGCTTGACAACTGGTTCCTATTTATGACCAGTGCGATGTCCCAAGATCATGTGATCCCCTTTTGTGACCAACTGACAAGCAAAATTAATGGGGAAGCCAGGTTCACTTAACAACCTGGTTATCTAACTTGTCAACTGCAGTGATTCACTTAACAACTGAGGCAAGAAAGGGCATAAAATGAGGCAAAATTCACTTAACGAATGTCTTGCTTAATCGAAATGTTGGGGTCATAAATCAAGGACTACAGTTCTCTCCTAGGACTGTTTTGTTAAGCTAACCCCTAAACAGTCCTCCCAACTGTCTGAGTGCCCTACTGCAGCCTTTTCACCCCATTTTCTAGTTGGCAGTTGGTAACTGGCTTCTTAAAAACAGCTGCTCCTACTGTTTAGCTGAGGGGGAAATATTTCAGAATTCACTTTTTTTTAAAAAAAGAAAGTGGAATAGAAACGTGAATCCACTTCTTCACCCCCTTTTCTTTAGAAATTCTCCACCTCAGGAGCTTTTTGTGGTCTACAGCTTCCACATTCCTTACCAGTGGTTTGCTTCAGGCAGCTGTGGCCACTGCTTGATTGATTATGTGCCATCAAGCCCGTATCAGCTCTTGGCAGTGCTTCGATTTTCTCCATTATGATGTGTATCTTTAACCTGACCTTTCAGATCTTCCAATGGTACAGCTATCATCACTGAAACTGATCCCTTTTTTCCCTTCTTTCTTTCCCAGTATAGAGTAGATATGCCTTTTAAACTTAAAGTTTAAAAATTGAACTGAAATTTAAACTCTTGTTTAAATTTCCAAAGATAATCGGGTCAGGGTTTTGTATTCCTGGAAGGTCAGTTAAGTGCTCCCACCTAATTGGGCTAATTGAATAATGCCGGTTTATAAAATCTTGAAATTCTGTGTATATACTTGGTCACGGAACTCAAGAAGGATATTGCAAATATGAGAAGACTGCTGAAATTGGTAACCAAAATTATTAGAAAATTAAAATATGTAGACTAGAACTGGCAGCTTTTACCTGAGAGGGAAAACAGATAAGGCATGGAAAGTGTGCAAAGAATTCTTTGTCTTCTCTCAATGTTAAATCTTTATGTCATCTACTATGATATTCAAATTAAATCATAGAAAGTCCTTCTTTTAAAACTTTCACAATTAATTTCACCAGCTTAGGTGGTTTTAAAAGAGGTCTACCCAAATTCATGGAGGATTAACTTCTGGCCTTGATTATTGTAATTTGTAATCTTGTCTATACCAGGATTGTATAGACCAGGGGTTCCCAATTTTGGCAACTTTAAGACATGTGGAGTTCAACTCCCAGAATTCTCCAGCCAGGTATGTTGATTGAGAACACCTGGTATAGACTATTGCCAATGGTAATTCCACTCCCCATTGATTATTGACTCTACACAGTGGGGTTGATGGAACTTGTAATCCAACATCAGAATAATTCCATGCTGATCCTGGATTGGACTCAGTAATTTCTCAAGGATCTCTAGGAAAGGAACTCAACATTGAAACACACAAACACAACATATTTTGTTGTTTCTGTCAGAAAGGGAGGCATTCCAATGAAAAGCTACAGAGGAGAAAAAATGCTATTGGGACAATATACATACACAAACACACACATACACATGTTCTCTGTATGGTAGTCAGTCCATCTATTGAAGATGATATCCTGTTCAACACTGACAAATGGGATGTGGCCCACAGATTGGTCCCCTCGACTTATTGTCACAGGGCCAAAATTGCCAGCATTCCTCAGCTCTGTCACCTACTTTCCAGGAAAGAATTGCTATGGAACAATGGGAGCACTTGGAAATCACTGACCTGGCAGCATTTAGAAGATCCCCAAATTCTCGAAACAAGTTCTTGCTCAACTGTATGAACTGTATGAAATACAAAATTGTATCCAACAGACAGTGAAAGTTGCATATTAATAATTTCATGTGATAGTTCTAATGAGTCAAAAAACTACGTCTTTTAAAAGCCTGTTAAATACATCTTGAATTCTTTAATGCAAAGTACTACATTCCTTATCTGTGCCAAGATGGTGTGTGGGTACTTCTGGCATGTACATTCTTGCTGAAACAAAATGGAAAATCTTCGTTTAGTGAGTTCCTAGCCAAAACTAAGTAAGAACACTCAGTGTAATGAAATTAGGCAAAAGGAAAACTTATTCTTACAGCCTTGGAGATATTCGCCTCATGTGGGAGTTCAAGCATTAGATATTAGCTCCTATCTAGTTTTAATAGTTAGCATGCTCAGTCAATTATAAAAGATAATACAGGCAGTAACAATGTAGAAATGAGTTTTGCAGTGATAGTGTACTATGTTGGCATTAACTATGACAATATAAAGCTAATTAGTACAAACGCTACCGTAATTAAGACCATAGCCAAAGGCTAGTTTTAAAAGTATCTTTATTTGCACTCAGCATATGGCAGAGTCAACATAGAATTTAATTATCTAAATAGGTTACAAAGTTTAATTGATTAATTAAAACTTAATAGGGCTCCTTAATTCTTGAAACAATGCATTTTTAATACAAGTGCTTTAAACATTTACAGCCAGCTGATGTTGTCTGAACAAGGATTCTCATTGGAAAGGAAGAAATTTCTGTTCCTCTTAAAGAATACAATATTGATTATGGGTAATCCTCAGTTTATGAGCACAATTGGAACCAAAATTTCTGTTGCTAAGCAAGGCAATTGTTAAGTGAGTCTCACTCAATTTACAACCTTTTTGCCAGGGTTAAGTGAATCACTACAGTTCTTAAATTAATCATGTCATTAAGTGAATCTGACTTTCCCTTCCTATAGCCTACTATATGCTGATGCAAATTAATAAAATGGAAAGGCCAACACATCTAGAAATCACAAGCTTGGACAGGGTTGGTCAAGTAGATTTGCAGATGAACCTGATCAGATAAAATCAAGGGAACTATTTACTTCTTTCATTTTGTGCCAGTATAAAATAATTATTTTACACATTCAAGTTTATCTGCTTTACTTGTAAACCATCAAGGCTGATGATATCAGGAGTGAAAGAATAGTAATGTTTTAAATACATTGTCATATATAATTAGCATATCTCAAGAAAAATGTACACTGTTGATACTAATAAGATAATTAAAACCTTATTTTTAATGGCTTGGTAGTGAGCCAGACAATAGATTAGAATATGATGTTTGTTCCACGCTGGTATTTGTTCGACTCTCTGGCTGTTCATCACTATTTCACAGACCTATGGGGAATTTTTTTTTTGCCTTCAAAAAAAATATTTAGTAAACTGGTTAATATAGGCAAATCATTACATATTCTGATATTTATTCATGAGGTGAGCCAAGATACCTTCTTAGATTAGCGGTGCAAGTGAAAGAAAATTTACATATAAAAATTGTGATTTCATTTACTAGACTTCTGTTCTGGCCTTCACTAACTAAAATGACTGCCATACTTCTATACGCATACACACAATCATAATCCATATTTATGATAATCTTTTCTCATATCCCAAATCCAATTTTTATAAGCATGTTTAATTATTCTAATTTTGAGCATAATTTAATATTTGTTGAATTATTTTTGTATGCCTAGATTTAAAAACTCTACAATGACCTAAAAGCATATCCCAATAGTGTAACATATTGTATTACTGAAAATAGTGATTGAAGTTCTTTAAATGTTGGTGAAATTTCCAAGCATGTTTCCTCAAACGTATAAACGTATGTGTTTATTTGCTTGACAAATACCTGTATAAAAATAAATTATGGTCAAGCTTGACTTAAATTGGAAAATTGGTTTCATATTTTTTTGGTATATTATGCAAAAGATGGGCCTCCTTTCATTGTAAGTAATTTTAAATTTTTCTTTAAAAATCATTCATTTATCCATTCTTTTTTCTTTGTATTAAGTTTGGGGCTGCTGGAATAATCCTTTTTATTTTTGTTCCAGTGATTGTATAACATGCATACCGTTGGTCCCAGGGGAAGTTCTCCTTCCTTCCTTCAGGCACAGAATGGAAGCAGCTATAAGTCTGGTTACGTCCCAGGAAGAGTCGTCCCACTTCGTCCTCCACCACCTCCAAATAATCAAGCTTCAGCCAAATTTTCCTGTGCAAGACAGGAAGCTCGTGCCACAGTAGCCTCTTCAGGAGATCCACAACGCTGTCAAGCAGAAGCAAGCAGAAAGAATAGGCACAAAAATACATTTATTTGCTTTGCCATATCCAGCTTTTCATTTTTTATTGCACTTGGAATTATTTTGGGCATAGCATCAAAGTATGCTCCTGATGGTAAGTTTCAGTAAGTTGTGCTCTTTATTAAATATTGCTACTGATGGGGAATCCGCCCCCATGCTGCTGTTATGTAAGAAAACTATTCAGATTTTAAGTGCAGTGATTTTATCTATGATAATTAAAGCACAAATAATTATCCTTAATTTGGAAAATAGCAATTTTTAATGGTGACAGTACTTTAATAGATCTCATTACTCTGATATATGAAAAATCACAAAATATATTGTAATTGGTATAAGAGTTGGTTAGTATGCATATAGTTCTGAAGTTGGTTTTTGGTCTTTTTTCTGAAAATGTATTTGATGCAGTCTCATCAACACATAAAGTCTCTCTCCGAAGTACAAAACAGCATTTTATACTGTACAGTACATCACATTTGCCACAAAAGCACAAAAAATACAAGTTTCGCCTTTTTTTCAAAGCTGCTTAATTAAAGAGTCTGGAACTCAAGACTCGGAAGTGCCACCAAAAGTGGCAGCTGAATTATGTTATTAAATAATTGGGAATATAACTTATATTTAATACAATTAATGTTAATTAGATTATAATGTAAGTTAAATTTAATTTCCATGCTTCTGTAACCTGGACTTGATGTGTTTTGTACCTGACTTGTTTCATAAAAAGTTTTTTTATGACATTTTTTCAAATGTCATTGGATATCTCCAGTGTAGGACTGACTCTGATACTCAGGGTTTTTTTTAAATGTTAATACAAACATATATCCATACATGTGGTTACACATATACACATACATACATTTGAAAAGTAAAGGCTGTTAATTTCAAACTAATCTTGTCTGTCAGGCAGTGTAGGAGCTCTTTGGCAGTGCAGGAGTGCAATGTGCAACTGTCTATGATTCATTAAAGCAGACATATCTCTTTGCAGGATTGCATGACTGCTATAGGGAGGCCTCCACATTCTAGGTAAACCATAGAGTTTGGTTTGAGGGTTAGCTTAATCTGTAAACTCTGTATATTTACTTAATTGTTTGAAGATTGGTCACCTAACATGCCAGCTGATTTGCAATTTAAGAGCTTACATGGGAACCAAGCCTTACTCAGTCAACTTTGTTTTTAAAAAACATGATTTTAAAATGTTGATGCTGAGATTCAACATGCCTGTACAAATGAAATGCCTCTGCATTCTGATGACTAAAGCATATCAATACCTTGCAATCTACTCCAATACGTAACAAGCCATATGGACATACCTTTTAACAATATTTTCTCTGCTGATGGGTTGCCTTTGGTTGGTTGGCTGCTTGAAAAACCCATTCTGGGTTGTTGGGTTTTTTTAGTGTATTTGGAAAAGTAAAAGGAATAACTGGCTAGTTCAATAAATATTTAGAATTTATATGATGGCTCTTCAGCCTTCTTTCTTTAGAAACTTTGGAGTGCACTTAAAAGTGAAAAAACAAAACCCTATTTTGATTTGTAAACTTAAAGGGTGCGATGATGTCTGTATTATGCACTTGTGCATGCATAGTGGATGCAATCCTTGTTACAGTTTGCTGCAAAGATTCATTTGACATTTTTCTATCCCTTTCACATTTTAGCTGCAAAGGAAAAAGTTACAGTACATTGCTGAGTAAGGATGTACCCATGATTAGTAGAGATTCCTTTGTTTTGCCTGCTACTAAGCAATGCAAATACAAGCAGTCTACCAGGAAAGGATTTTTTTTGTGTTTTCCAGGTGGAGATTCTTTCCTGGCCATAGCAGCACAGCAGCTAACAATTCATTCTATAAGGTTCCATTCTGCCAGGCAAAAATTGCAACACTTGAGGGATCTAATTATGACTAGCCTATCAATGAGAACAATTTTTGTGTGTGGGGGGGGGGGATAGGACATGATAGCTGTCTTTCAGTACTTGAGGTGGAAGTACGCAGTCTGGAAAAGGTTAGCCATTACTGACCTAGGGGATGTTTTCTAACAATGAGAGCAACCAATCTTCAAGTGACTTTAGTAGTGGTTACATTTGTTGTCTAGAAACATTTCCTAACTGCTGAAGTTGCCAAAAACTGAAATTATTTTTAAAAGCAAATGAGTTATTTTATTTGCTGGTGAAAAAGTAAGAGAGGACCTCTTAATATTTTCCTCCCTAAATTAGAGGGGTCCTAAATTACTAGAATTTGTTCTGGAAAGAAAGCTTTCGGTATATACCTACTTCAGTAAGACTTTCTCCAACCAGCATCTTCCCTACTTGTTGACGATGATCCTTGCCAGGCCTTCACTATTTTAATGACAGTGGTCACATCTATCGGTGGCTATGGTAACTGTTGATGATTGAGAATTTAGTCCCAACATGTCTCGAGAAGGCTGATATAGAATATAGTTAGATTTCAGTACATAACTTGTGACAACGGGCACTTATCTACTTACTTAGATAAGGTTTTGTGGAATATTCAAAAATTAATGGATTATAACATTAAAATATCCATTAGATCAATATGAATTTGTTTTCAATTGTGGGTATTTTATTTCGAATTAAAAATTAGTGGAGTGAGTGGTATATTATTACTGCTGTATTAATTTCCTGAATACTGTAGTACTTGTAATTGTTATCCATTGTATTACAGAAAACTGTCCAGATCAAAATCCACGCCTTAAAAACTGGAATCCAGGACATGATAGAGAAAAGAGAATTGTAATCCAAAAAGGTGATCTCTTCCGTCTGAATGTGGATGCCACAGTGTATTCCATAGTTATACAGGATGGAGGTAGGCAAAATAGTTCCCAAACGCTAAACTGAATGGGATGAGGGCAAGGGTTTGTTTATTTATTTATTCATGCATTACCTGTAGTTACTTGCTGAATACACTAGGTATCTGAAATAAAATCTGCATTGTGCATTAAAAATTACTCAGGTGACAGAAGCATAGTTCCCACCCATCTTTCTTTATTCTATGTCAGTGGCCCCCAGTCTTTTAGGAATCAGGGTTCCGTGGAAAGATGTTTTTCTGTGGATCAGAGAGGACGTGGTTTTGTATGCTGCCAGCATCCCACGGATGGGGCTTCACTTGTTTGCGTGCCCAGGTTCTAGCATGCCAGGTACCGGTCCACAGACTGGGGGTTGAGGATCCCTGCTCTATGCAATCACTTTAAATACAGTTTTCCCCAGTTTTCTTTTTTTTTTTTTCAAGAAAACTGGCCTTTGTGATAAGATGGCTCTTAATTTCTTTTACCAAAAATATATCCTCTTTACCCTAGTTTTATGTCTGAATTGGACAGTCATGTATATAGTTAATGTATTTGTCTCCATCGTTAGACTTTGATCCTTGACACTGTCTTTATTTTATGCTAATAGCTGTATGCAGCAGTACTGCTTTACCTGAAAGGATATGACTAGGGAGCAGCAAGAAAAATGAATAAATAATTTTCTGCCACAGTTTATTACAATAAATAACATTCACTGGTGCAAAGTTTCCATTTTTCTCATTGTTATCCACAAACAGACTTATCTGACCAGAGAAACAGATAGTGTCTTATGACAGTCTTAGCCATCATGTTGTACTTTAAAATCTGATATGATTAGAGAGACTGGAAATGTTCATTGAATGAAAGAAGTATGAATTGGCTTATTGCTGAGATGTTTTTCTCTACTTTGGGTAGTTACAACAATTACCATGTTCAGTGTTATTTCATTTGACATCTTTTGAAAAACTGTATCCGTTCAGGCTATTAATAGAGTTCCAAGAAATTACAGCTGTCATGCTGCCAATTACAAAAATCCACATGTCAGGATTGCCGTGCATCTTGGCAGTTATCCATATGTACTGCAAGTGATATGTCAAGAAGGAAAAACCCACCCAAGTTTAGAACAAATACTTCAAATCATTTTATCGGAAGGAAGTTTCCTCCCAGTTCATTTCCTGTCCTTTAGAGAAGAACACACAGCTAGTGTACTAATATATAATGGTGGTTCACCAAGCTGTCTCCTAGATGGTTTGAGACGAGAATGTCCCATGTTCCAAGCTAGTAGAAACAACTTAAAAAGGTTGCTGAAGAATATTTCTGGGAAGAAGCAAAGGGAGAACATGCTCACTAAATTACAGTAGTAAACTCTATAAAGAATAATGTAGAAAACAGTGGCAAATAAGATAGATTTCCCCCCTCAATTATTTGCCTGACAACACCATTTTTTTAAATTCATAATAAAAACTACTAGGCATCCATTTTGTAACTGGTTTTGTTTCTGTCATATCTTCTTAGAAAGTAAATTAAAAATAGTACTGCGCTATGTTAATAAGTTTTCTCTTTCTCACTCTCATGAGCGCACCCCCCCTTCGCATGCACACATACCTAGCGCGCGCCCCTTGCATGTGAGGCAGAGACCTGAAGACCAGCTGGTGAGAGGCACGAGCACATGCACAGCAGAGCTGAACTGGAGTGATGGCTCGCATTGCCCACAGAGAGGGCGCTGCATGCCACCTCTGGCACACGTGCCACAGGATCACCATCACGCCCGTAGTGTATATTCTGATGCATTTTCATACAGAACTTACACTTTGTCTCTGTATTAATTCCCTTTTCACTTGTTGTACTTCTATTTTTTTCTCCAGGGTCCACTCTTGACACCATTAAACATTGCTATGTCAAAACCTCTCATTACTTTCAATGTCCTCCATAATTCTTTTAACTCTTTCATCATAAACAATCAAATCAGATGTGCTTTTACTATTCATTTTCCATGTATATGCATGAATCAAATAATATTTAAATCACATATATTTCTAAGCAGATACTTACCACCACCAGTCTCATTCATTCTCCATCCTGGTGGAGACAGCAGCCAGGTATGGGTAATACTCGGTTGTTCAGACTGAATGACTGGGTCAAAAAAACTGTTGAAGTCCCGCCTCTCTGGTCATGTGATCCAGTTT
>JANHFM010003246.1:23775-33914 GCA_032468115.1 Grayia smithii
AGGAATTCTGGGAGTTGAAGTCCACAAGTCTTAAAGTTGCCAAGGTTGGAGACTCCTGATCTACATTATCTCAACTATTAGTGTTTTAGCCTCCAATTTTGATTCCAGCTATCACAATTCTAAGTCATTTTTTAATTGTGTAAATTAAACAAATATGGTACAACAGACTTTTTCTTTTCTCACCTTCTTGCCTGAACCAGTCTCTTTCTCCAAATTCTGTACCTACAGTAGTTTCTTGTTTATTCTAAAGATTCCACAAAAGAACAATTACATGTTCTGTCCTAACCCTTGTCCTTAAGATTGTATGTTCCAATTCCTGCATGATCTTCTCTACTGAAGAAGTTGCTATGGTGATGACATTATCATCTAATGTTAGCTATCTGATTTCATGGCCTTCTCTTTTTCCGAAAGCTGTTTCTTCATTTTGCATTTCTCTCAGCCTAAATGGTGATATTCATTAGTGAAGTTCTCAACCAAAATGTTATTTGCATAAGAAATTAATAGGGATTCACGAATTTGCACACCCTCTTCCATTATCCTTTTTTCCTCACCCCCTGAGTATTTATACCTATATTTTCCAACAGAGATCTCCATAAGGCTAAGGACAAGTAGAGGACAGAATGATAACAAAAAACCAATATTGCAGCATTACACTACAAGCTCTACCCTATGCATGCCCTACAACAAAGAGGCGGAGCTTGTGGTACAATGTTCTGACACTGACAAAAACAAAAAGCAGATGCTGTCTTCCAATCTCTCAACTGCATGTCCCAGTCCAATATTTGTTATGTACAGCTGTAAACACTTTTTTAAAAAACCCAACTCTTTCCCTGCAGTTTTAAAAGTTTAGTGGCTATATCAACTGGATCTAGGACAAACACACTTCTGCCAACTCACCACCACCAAGTTTTTCCCTCTGACTGCCCATGGTGATTTGTCCCCGTGGTGAGTTCACCATAGGGAGTTAGCAGTGGCAAGCTGGTGATGGTGAGCCGGGGACAGCGATTGTCCCATTCCAATGTCATCTGTGGCTAGTGAACTACTATCTCTAGCATCTTGCTTTCGAGACAGGTTGATACCTGAATATATTATCTCTACAGATGTTTTGTCATTCTATAATCCCACTGTAAAGGATTTAGAACAACCTTTCCATCTTCCTTTAATCTCATTTCTTCTATCAGGTCTCTTTTGATGTTAATAGCTGTAAATTTCCTTCATAGCTGTAAATTTGCCTGTGATTTATCTGCTCTTCTCTAAAAGATTCTCATTTTTCTTTTCTCACAATATTCCTCCTTATTATTGAGATATTTTTTTCTTGTCTTTTCTTGCTTGACAGTGAAATTCTGCACTGAGTCAGCTACATCCATCTTGTTGCCCAAGGTTTTCATCCAGTTTTTCTCTAGCTAACACAACAACTAATCCTGTTGGCTGGCGGTGCCCAGGGCGAGGGCATTCTCTATGGGTGCACCGACCCTCTGGAATGGGTTATCCACCGACCTCCGGAATGCCCCTGACCTCTGCTCTTTCCGTCGTGACCTGAAGACGTGGCTGTTTCAACAACTAGGCTGATGTGATTCGGGTTTTTAAAATTCGGTTTGTTTTAAAATTGTTTTTAAATTGTCAATTTTAAATTAATTTTAAATTGTTATATATGTTTCTTTTAATCTTTGTAAGCCGCCCCGAGTCCTTCGGGAGAAGGGCGGCATATAAATACAAATAATAAAATAAATTAAATAATAATAAATAATACTGAAGTGTTACAAAAGCTATTACAGAATGTTTTTTTACACTGTATGTTATGCAAGTACTATTTTAACCCTCATCCTCATGCTACCTATAATGGAGCATGTTGTGCTGTTCTCAATCTTGGCTGCTGCAGTGGGAGGAAATGGGAGAGACTGGGTAAAGGCAGACCTCACAATGACTGCCCTGTTTAGTGACCATTTGAAATTACAATGGTGTTGAAAAATGTAACTTTATGATCAGTCCCAATATTTATGATCATCAAAATATCCCTGCAATCTTGTGGTTGACATTTGGGCACTTGGCAACCAATGGATTTTTACAACTGTTGCAATGTCCCACAGTCACGATACCACACTTCATAGCTTGATTCCAACAAGCAAACTTGATGGAGAAATTGATAGTAAAACTGTAATTCATGGTGAGTCACATGTCTCACTTAATAATCTGTGGTGATTTGCTTAATAATTGCAGCAGAAATGACGATGTAAATCTGATCAGCTGATATTTTTGTTAACATCTGCATCAGTTAGTGATGCAGCTGGTCCCGATTGTGGTCATTAAGTAAAGGCTATAATCAGAGCCTCTGAAATTCTTCTTTTAATTTCAAATTGGGAGAGAGATATTCTCTATCCCTAATAGGATATTCTCCTCTGCAGAAATTAAGAGAATCATTAAGCTGTCCTTGATCCTTGAAGTTTGGTTTGGCAATCCTTGAGTTTGCTTCTCAGATCTTTTTGAACCACTCAGCAGCACCTAAATCAGTCATCCCAGGTTTATATCATTCAGCTAAAGATGTCAAATATAAACAAGTCTTTGTTCTCTGTATGAAATTGGTAAATGGTGCTATTTACTTCATCCATGTTAACAGAGATATATTAATAATACAAGAAGTGAAGGACTTTTTTTGTGAATAAAGGTCCTTGCTGAATATTTGGTATGCTTCCAAACGCTCCTGAGCTGCAGGCCATGCAAATGGCTCACAGCACATAGGAAAGATGATCAGACACACAGGTTTTGCTTGCCCATACATATAACAAGCATTTGTGATCCCTGGCAAACCTGGCTCCATCACAGGCAGACGGAAAACATAGAAGATATAAGAGGCCAACAGATGATTGTGGCCATGCTGATCTTGGCTGCTCTCCAGGCTCTTGTGGATCTGGTTCACCATCACAGCAATGGCTTCAAACGCTGCACGACCCAAGTTCACTGGAAGAAGCAAGAAAAGAAATGGGGGAAAGAAGAGACTAAACAGAGGAAGACAAACATTAGTTATGGAAGAGAAATTGCATACATCAAAAAATGGGCAGTATTTACAATAAACATCAAATATGGCATTCTAACTGATATTAGGAATTCTTAGTACATTTAATATCTACAGTCACCTGTAAAAATTCTTCTGTTTCCCCATCTTCTAATGAAAAAAGTGGTACAGAATGAAAAAACAGAGGAGGCTACCACAAGTTTAACTTGGACATTGAATGTGTTTTTATTAAACTATCTGAGGATGAATGCCTAGGACTTTTCTTCTACTTAAGCACAGGAAGACACAAGAAGAACTTCTCCTGCCCTTTTTCTATTTCACCTGCTTCAAAGCATCATCTCTTTCATTCTGGGATGGGAAACTTTTCAGTAGGCAGAGACTGCAAGTAGCAGGTAATGACATGGTGGTATCAGTGGATGGCAACAGCAGCTTTGGGCTTTCCTTTTAACTTTTACAGAGCTTTTTTTTAAAGCACTTCTAGAAGTCTAAAGCAAGTTGTCTTTTTTAAAAAAAAAAACTGTATCCCATGTAGCAGGGGGATTAGCTGGTTTCCTAAAAAGAAGAGACTGGGAACTGGTCTGCTATCATGTGCTTTGTGACTGCGATTGAAATGTTTGGCATAAAGTAAAAATGAGTTTCTTTTCACTAAAATTCCTCCACATGGCAGAAGACAGCAAAAAAATCATTAAAATTGATTTCAAACAAATAAGGAGGACAGTGATATCAGCAGCATATAAATTTTACAAAATTTTAAAAATCCACTAATCATTTATTATTTTACTGCAGGTTTTTATTAATAAAATTCTAAGAAAAACTTTAACCTGAAATATAGATTAGCTCAAACCTAAATTAAAATAATTTAGTCTTATATTTGGAAAATATTATTGCATGGATAATATGTACTTTTATGAACTAAAGGCATTGATGGTAGAGTTGGAAGGATACTATTCTCCATCAAAGGTTTGAAGATCTTAAATTTGTTTCTATGATTGAGCAAGCATTTAATTTTCAATAATAATATTGGGAGATATTTAGAAACCTGGAAATACATGTATATTTTTAATTTCCAATGTTTTCCCACCATAGAATAAACTAACTAAACTAAAGGGGGCATAAATATATATGTATACTGTGTGTCTGTGCGTGTGTGTGTGTGTGTGTGTACGTATTCAGTTTTAATTAGTTAACAAAGGTATTTGGGGGGGAGGGTATTTTCCCCTTATTTCTTTTCCTTTTGCATACACAGAGAGAGAGAGAGACACATCTATAAATACAAAATATGCTGCCTTTAAAAGATTTCTTAAAAGTTAGATGACTGAAAGGTTTGAATCCTATGCATTGGGAGTAAGTCCTAATGAATGATTTGTTATCATACATGAGACTATGTTACATGTGCCATAAAAACTGGACGCCTCAAAAGCAAAAGATACTCAGATACTTTTTAGTCAAATAGGATCTGTCATATATTCAATGTAATGCAAAAAGAAAACATTTTGAAATGATTGTGTATGATAGCTTAGTATACTAAAAACAAATTTATAGCAAAAAATAATCAAGTTCTTTCTATACAAGGGCATTAACAGACTAATAGAAATACAACAGTGATTGACAGCATTTCTTGCAAACAGCTAGAAAAACTGACAGCACCAGCTAACTGCTTGTCCCAAGTAGAATCCTACCCACTGAGATCCACAGTGATGCTGTAAAAAAGTCTGTCCCTCTGAGAAGTGTACTGATACTTCAAACCTTCTTTGTTATGCTGGCATTCAAGAAGGACTCATCTCAATATGGAAATCTAGATCCAAAATGTGAAAGCTGGAATATTACTTTTACTTAACAAAATAAGGGAGTTGGAAGGATCTTGGGGGTCTTCTAGTCCAACCCTTTACTCAAGCAGAAGACCCTATGCCCTGGTGAAGATTCATTTTCTTAGCAGGCGGAGGGTATCCCATATCACAAACATGTTCCCTTCCATCCAACTCTGTAAAAAATTTCTTTTTCAAAGAAATTCTACTTGTTTCAGATAACAAGAAAGTCCTTTCAGAGGAAATTGAAAGGACCACAGATATGACACTCACCAATCTGTCCTGCAATGACAGGAGGATACATAATGAGTTGGATCAGTTTGTTGAGAATCTGATGACTGAAGGCCACCAAAGGTTCCAGGCTAGCCACTCGTAAGTTGCCCACACTAGATTTCAATTCAGACTCTATATTGTTCTCTGTTAGGATCACATCTTTAAGTCGAAAGGGAAAGGTATATTCTTCTAGCACGTGTATCAAGGTGAAGAATTTGTCCAAGAATGGATCCTGCCAGAACAAAGAATGGCTGTGTAGAATATCTATTAAGCTTTAGCATCCTTTATCTATACTAATAATGTGATGTAATAGAGATAAAAATACCAAATATTAAGGTTGGAAAATAATTTATGGTTCTCAGATACTGCTGAATTGTAATGCTCATAATCAACTACCATGACCAGGAATGAAGGGATTACAGTCTAGCAATGTGTGTGTGTGTGTGTGTGTGTGTGTGTGTGATAATATCCAACCTATATTAAGGAAGATTAGGATCTGTTTTTAGATCCCTTTATCAAATGTTGGCCGTTTTTCATTGTAAGAACCTCAGGAACTGCCAAGCCTGCTGTACAATCACCTTTATTTTCTTAGATTTCGTGAGAGCTGTTTCATAAATTTGGTCTCTAATACAGACTATTTTATCCACTTAAGAGTAACTAAGAACATTCTGTTTTTCTCAATGGATGTCAGGTCCACCATTGTGTCCTGCCATTTTGTTGGAAGTGAGGTGGGGAGGAGGCTTGCTGGCATTTTTGCATGATTTTGCTTGCAAAATATTCACTAAGGTGGACCTGCAAGAAGTCTAAAACTGCATAAGAATTAAGGAGGGGGATAAATGGAAGATCGCATTCAACTTCCCTTTGAGATGTTTCCAATTGCCCCCCCATTCAGTCTCCAGGGTGCCCCAGAAGTGTTTATGCAATTAATAAATGAGGTCTTATATGAGCACCTATATAAGTGGGTACTGGTGTATCTAGATGACATCTTAAGCTACACCAAAAGAAAGGTGGAACACGTGAAACTAGTGAGGGCCGTACTCAAAAAAAGGCTGCCAAACTGTATGCAAAACTTTCCAAGTGTGAGTTTCACCAAAGCAAGATAGACTATTTGTGTTATCACATCTCACACGAAGGCACTGAGATGGACCCCAAAAAAAATCCAAGCGGTGCTGGACTGGACTCTGCTCCAAACCAGAAAGCAACTACAGAGCTTCTTGGGTTTTGCCAATTTCTACTGTCAATTCATCCTGTACTTTGCGCAAATCACACTCCCAATGACGAACTTATTAAAAACATAAGGGGAGGATAAACCTACATCAAGCCAACTCTTAAATGGACTTTAGAATGCCAGGCAGCTTTTGAGAAGCTCAAATGGCTGTTTGCGGCTGAGTTGGTCCTGAAACATCCCAACCCAAATGCCCCTTTTGTCTTTCAAGCTGATGCTAGCAATGCAGCCATGGAGCTGTGTTGCTACAGGGGAATGAGAATGGCCAGCTGCAACCCTGCACTTACACTTATAGAAAACTGTCAGCGACTGAGCTGACCCAGGGGGAAAAACTTTGTGACTGATGCTTTATTCTGAATGTCTCGATACAATAGCCCTAAAGCAGAAGTAGTCAAACCCCTACTCCCCTCCAGTCAACTGGCGACCCAAGTCACCACCTGAGCACAAGCAAAAGAAAAATGACAAATTGACAATGAGGTGACAACCGCACTTAAAGCCACTCTGAAGGATAACAAATGGTTTCAAAATCATGGAAATGTTTGTTTAGTCCAGGACAGTCTAGCCTGGGTGGTAACTAAATTATATGCACTGGAGAGCCAGAGGCTGATGGTCTTGGGGAAAAGTCATGATTCCAAAGCTGCTGGACACTTGGGCTTTGTCAAGACTTTGCATCTAATCAAAAGACAGTTTGGTGGCCATCTCTGAAAAAGAACATTGAAAGCTATGTGGCAAGTTGCCTTCTCTTTGCCTCAGTCAAACAAAGGCAAGGGAAATTCCAGGACTCTTGGAGAGAAATCTCAATGGATTTTATTGTGGAACTTTCAGAAAATTCAGGGAATACAGTTATATAGGTGATTTATTTGCTAACATAGTACATTTTGTCCCCTATCAGAAGATTCCTTCAGCTAAGGGGTTGCCCAAACTATTTTTGCACCATGTCTACAGACTACATGGAGCCCCCCAACATATCATGTCAGATAGAGGGTGCAATTTACTTCTAAGTTTTGAAGGACATTTTTTAAACTACTGGGGACTGACCAAAAGTTGGGACCCAAGTTTGTAGGGCCCTTCCCAATTAAACACATCATTAACCCAGTAACTATAGAACTAGATTTGCCCAAGTCCCTTCAATGGTTTACCCAGTGTTTCATTGCAGCTTATTGAAGCTTATTGATGTCATTTCTCCCCTTAGACCTAAACGTCCAACAATCCTGGAGCCTTTAATGATAAAAGAGGAGCAGCACTTTGAAATCCTGGAAATTCTAGCTTCCCGTAAGCATAGGGGAACCCTTCAGTACTTAGTGGCCTAGAAAGATTTTCCAACAGCTCAGAATGAATGAGTTGACCCTCACCTCATTAGAGCCCCTAAACTCATCAAACACTTCCATAATCAGTATCCTGACAAACCAAATAACATTTCTCTTGTTTTACGTTTCTTCTCTCCCTGTTTGTTTTATTATATTCTCCAGTTGCTGTTCAGAGGGGCAGCATGTCAGGTCCACCATTGTGTCCTGCCTTTCTGTTGGAAGGGGTGGGGAGGAGGCTTACTGGCATTTTTTCATCTTTTGCTGTAACTGCTTGGGAATTAGGGAGGGGGATTGTCTTCGGAGATAGAGCCGACTCCCTCCCAGCCGGTTCCAGCCTGCTTTCAAGGCCGTCATGCCCTGAAGGTGATTGTTATCTGCCTAGCACCTCAGTATTCTCAAAACAACCTTGCAGCATCATATTGGCTGCCGGTGGACTGGTCAAGGGGAGTTGGGCTTCCTTTGTGCGGGACTTTTCAGATTCCTCCTTGCTTTCCTGCAATCGCTTTCTCTCAGTAAAAGAGAATTCAACTTAATGGATTCAAGAGACTTACTTTCCTGAGGGACCAGCTGGGGCAAGTTTTTACGATTTTGCCTAATAGGCTGCCAAAGAAGAAATATATTATGAATTTGGAAAAATGTTTGGCATGTATTTTGTAAAAAGAAAATTAATTTATATGTGGACTAAGATTTCAGTTTTAGATTTGGAGGGGGCAAAAGTAATGCAAAAACTAATGCAAATTCCCAGCCGAGAAACAACTTGATGATACAACCAAACCTTGGTTTGTTCTTCGTTTTCCTAAGATCAACCACTAACTTGTCCTCTCACCTGAGTGTGAACAGAGGAGACAGCCAGAACCTCCACACTGAAGACCCCTTTGTGATTATCCACCCACTTCATGCCAGGTAGCTGCACCTACAGAGAAGCAACCCAGAAAAAGATTTATAAACAAGTCCTGCCAGTGGAAAGTCTAGTAGTCTAGTAGTCATTGTGAAATAGGCTACAATTCTGAAAAATGAAAACTTATGATTAGTCTGACCTGTCAAACCCTGGCACAAATTGAGATAGTGGGCAGTTTTACACTGCAGCCCAGGTAAGGAAAGGCCCTTCAGCCTCTGCCCTCTAGGAAAACAAAGCCATTCCTTACTTACATCAGGGGTGAGCACTGAATAGCTGGGTGGAGGCTTGTCAACTGACACCGGCAGGCAAAACTGCCCTGTTCTCAGCCGTCCATGTTGCATGAGAGGAATCCACTAGAAAGAGAAAACAGGCAAAGTTAAGTCCTTGCAGGTTGGCATCTTCACTTGCCACTTTCCCTCTACAATCCAACCCTCTCTTCCTGTCCCACAGATCAATTTTACTAAGAAAAACAGACCTACAATCACATACAGCACATAGAACAAAAGGATTCTTCTACTCCAACCATTCTACCTTCCATATTTAAGGCAAGTTACTATTGGTATTGACAACAGTAAACCCCACTGAGCAAAATGTGGAAAGGAATCCTTATTTTGCCTCATATTACGACTCTTCTTGCCACAGTTATTAAGGAAATAATTTCAATTGTTAATAACATGGTTGTTACTAACTGAATCTGGTTTCCCATTGACTTTGTCAGAAGATCACAAAAAGTGATTGTGTGATCCCAGGACATAGCAACCATCATAAATATGAGTCAAATGGCAAGCATCTGAATTTTGATCATGTGACCATAGGGATGCTGCGATGGTCATAAGTGTGAAAAATGGTTATAAGTCACTTTTTAAAAATGCTGTTGTAACTTTGAATGCCCACTGAACAAATGGTTGTAAGTTGAAGAGTGCCTGTAAAGGGCATTCCAGGAAAACTGATCAAATATAAATACAGTATATATAATGACAGATCATACCCTTAATTCATGCCAAAATTTATTGATAGTCTTAAAACAGGGGATTTTCCCTGCCCCTTAATCTGAGTTTCTTTGAATTGAGGATAGTGGAAATATAAACTGGGAGCCCTTTACAATGAATCACAGATGCTCACTTGTACCCATAGAATGTATTTCTTTTGAAACTCACTGTGTAACCAACAGGAGTCTCCAGAGGTGTGTTCTGCTTCTGTTGACAGCTAATGTGATAAAAGGTGAAAAGCAAGTGATGGTTGTCTGTCAAATTGGCTGGGATCTTCAGCTTGAACTCTTCATAGAACTCAGGTGATCTGTGGACAGGGATGTTGGAAAGCTGCCATTTAACGCTTTACAAAATTTCTCATTTATATATTTGCAATAAAGAGCTACACAGGAAATAAAAGACCATTTTTCTGCATGGTTCAGTGTAGACTAACCAAACAAACACTTGTAACCTGTTTACAGCCACCTTCAATTCCAATCTGGTTGCTACTCACTTGTTATGGTACACAACAGCTGTGTAAGCCTCTTTGGCAAACTCACTGCAACTCGATTTTCCAAAGATAACCTGGAGCATAAGGAGAAACAAAAACAGTGTCAGCCAGGAACAGAGAACATGAAACTCATCTGGTCAAA
>JANHFM010003246.1:200163-213571 GCA_032468115.1 Grayia smithii
AAAGCTTTTACTCTTTAACCTGGTGTTGAGAGTATTTCTTTCCTGGGGAGGGATTGCAATGGGACTTTGACATTCCTAAAAGATAAATGTGATCCATCCCCAATGAGAATTTAATTGGGGCTAGGTTGGGCAAAAAAGAATATGCTACTTACTGAAATATACACATCCTTTTCTTGAATTAAGCTGTTAATTCAGCACTTTTGGTCAATTTATTACCTTATTTTTTCTCTTACAACCCACCCATTTCAAGATAGTAGCAAATTAAAACAGTGGATAAAAATATGGACGTTCACTATCATGTATTTGTACAAACCCTCCAAAGACTATGGATATTACATGCCATGCCATAACTGGCAGGAAGCCATCCACCAATTTGTGGATGGTGGTGACTGAGACTTGGTCTGACAAATGACTAGATCTACAAATGCAGCATGTCTCACATGTAGATGACTTTGTGCCACAGCTCAGATTGATTCTTTTGTTTTCATTGAAGATTTTCTATGCTTTAATTCACTGCATGTAGTCTCTAACTTAAAGAGAACTTTTATTACAATAGCATTAAAAAGTGTCTTATGACAGGTCCTCACACTTATGACCAACATAGCATCCCCATAGTCATACTTTGGGAGCTTGGTAACTGGCATGTATTTGCAATGGTTGCAGTGTCTTGGAGTCATCGCCATTTGCAACTTTCCTGGACAGTTTTCAACAAGCCAAGTCAATGAGGGTAGCCAGTTTCATTTAACAAATATGCGATTCATTTAACAACTGCAGTGATTCACTTAGCAACCATAGCAAAAAAAGTTGTAAAAGCAGGCATGAGTCACTTAACAACTACCTTGCTCATCAACAGAAACCCAGTAATATTCTCATCCATATTAACTTATACGAGTGGAACCTCCTCTGTTGCATGATGTTCTAATCTTGATGAGATTATGAAGTCTTTTTGCTCTTCCTTTCTATTTTATCTTGTGCTATATATTGTTTTACTATAGTTTATTCCATACCTCTTTTACTCTGGTTTTTGTTTTCTGTGACATTTACACTGTTTTTCCTGAATTTGGTAACAGTTTCTGCATGTTTTTTTTTATTGTGCTGATATATATATATATATATATATATATATAAAACAGAGGCTTAGAATCAAAACCATGTGAATTATTAGTACCGCTTTATTAATCCTTAGTAAGACCACACCTGGAATACACATCCACTTTTGGTCACCACATTACAAACATGGTGTTGAGACTTTGGAAAAAATGCAAACAAGAGGAACTAAGATTATTAAAGGCCTGGAGACTAAAACATATGAAGGACGGTTGCAGAAATTGGCTATGTCTAGAGAAAAGAAGGACTGGAGGGACAGGATAGCAGTATTCCAGTATTTGAGGGGCTGCCACAAAGAAGAAGGGGTCAACTTATTTTCCAAAGCACCAGAAGGCAAGACAAGAAACAATGGATGGAAACTAATCAAGGACAGTAGCAACTTGGAATTAAGGAGATACTTCCTAATAGTAAGGACAATTAACCAGTGGAACAGCTTGGCTTCACAGGTTGTGGGTGCTTCATCACTGGAGGTTTTAAGAAAAGACTGGACAACCACCTATCTGAAATGGTTTATTAGTTAGGTTCCAAGCTGCCAATAGGCTGCTTGAGTAGGGGGTTGGACTAGAAGACCTCCAAGGTCCCTTTCAACTCTGATTGATTGAGAATTTTTTAAAAAACCCACATAGCTTATCTGATTCCTGTCTCCCCAGAGCTATCAGCCCTCTGTGAAAAGACATGTACTGCTCTCTGTTTGGTTAACACCAAAAGGGGGGAAAGGTTTTTTGGTTGCTTACTCCTGAAACAGGAGATTGGTACTTTGCCAAGAGCAAGCACCACATAGTTTGTATTTTTGTATATTTTTCCATTCTAGAGAGTGAACAAATGAAGGAAGAGGATCTGGTAGGTAGTCTCACCAATGAAAAGTATAAGAAAAATGCATATTCAAGCCACTGACATAGCAATGGAGGGAAAAGCTGGTCTTATCAGAATACAGGGAAAAGAAAGCTGCTCAGTGTTTACCACTGAGACCACTGTGCAGCACAGGTCTAGGTATAATGTCCTTCAAGAGAAGAAATGTAGGGCTTAGCTACCGTGTGTTTAGTTAGGAAGTTTGCACTTCATCTGAAAGGTCAGCTTCACTACCTGGAAATCGGCATGATTCTAATGTTGCCTCCAGGGCTGAAAAGGTAGCCTTGATTGCTTGAACTTCTTTAATCAGTTTTGAATGGCAAGAAGTATTTTGGCAATACTAATCTATGCTCCAGTTATTTTATTTCACCTATGGCAATACTAAAAGCTTTCTTTGCCCAGCCCTCATGCAGCCAATATGCCTGTTTTCCCACTATTAACAAAATGTGGAAATGGCAATCCTGAGTAAGGTCACAATAGGCGAGGTTTTCATATGCCCTCTTCCTGAAATCAAAATGCAACCAAGACCAGTTACTATTTCAGTTACTTTGTGCCTGAAATAGCAGTACAATACAGTAGTGGGATTCAAATTCTGTCACTACCGGTTCACTTGTGGATGTGCACTCACTCATGCACCACTTCTGCACATGCACAGAGATGTTTGGGCGGGTGGGCAGAGCCTCCCACTGCCGCCGCTACCGGTTCATCCCATCCGGGGTGAACTGGTAGCAACCCACCACTGGTACAGAAGCAGAAAGTAATTGATTGCAGTAGAATTACAGAGAATTGAATAGTTTTGATATTCTTCCCACTCCCAGATCACTTGCTTTGGTGGGAGTGGGAGATCTGTGTTTCTTCCTCCTAAGTTGGACCTTTTTATGTTTATAGGGACCTCCATAAGGAAATAATTTATTTCTGCCATAATAGTGTGGATTCAATCATTGAACACAGTATGTAGCTATTAGAACCCCAAGATGCTTCATGGTGGGCTGATGCTGTCTAGAATATGTTTTATCACTCTGTGAGTCTTTGTGAGCTCTCCAGAGAATGGTGGCATTGGGTGGTCAACATTTAACACCACAAATAAATGGGACACTTGCCATTTGGTATTGCCACTGATACTTCCTGTGACCACTCACTCCAATAGCCATCATAGCTGAATCCATTAGGCTTGGCTCGAACAGCCAAAGTATAGTGAGTGCCCCCTTTGAGATTCAGGAGGTAATATGTCTGCCCACTGGTACTTTCCACCTGAGGAGAGAATGGATAAAAACTGAGTAAGGAGGAGGAAAGAAAGCATGTGTGGGTGTGTGGGTGTTATTAGAGTCAAGAAACAAAAGGTCAGACTTACCCTTTGGGGTCTGTAGCCCTCAGGGGAGACAGACACTTCATAGCGGACACTGTTTTCCATGTATGCAATGGGGGGTGATTGCCAGCTCACATTCAGCTGCCCAGAGGACTCCATAAACTGCACTGTCAGGTTAGAGGGGGGGTCCAAGAAAACTTGGGACAAAGGAAGAAGAGGGTGAGAACAGGCAAGCAACCTTCATTTCTTCAGTTCAGCAGATACATCAGGCAGTGGCCCTGCAGCTCCTATTTCCCATCTAGGACAGACCACAATTTCTAGATGCATTTCTTCAAGTAATGTCACTCTAGCATTCCTCCCTAACATAGATACGCTGTTAAGGACAATGGGAAGTGAAGGACTCCTTCATGGGTCTCCTTGTCATGCTGAACATAGATGTCCTGTGACCAAAACATAACAAAATAAACCCAAACTTAAGCCAATAGTTTAGTGTGATACAGGAAATTAATCTAACTCTATTGAGCCTGGAGTTTTTCCCACCAGAGTGTGTTGGTTCATTTAATAACTACCTGATATATGAATATTCAATCACTGAATCTTTTCTTGATAAGGAGACAAACAGATGGGAAAGTTTGATTTGCCTGGCTATACAATAGGGTAATAAGGGCTCTCTTACAAGAAAAATTTAAGAACTAGTCCTATGAAAGATAAAATACTTAAGGGTGTTTCCAAATATTTATATCATCATCTTTCAGTTGTAACCCTATCATGCTTTCCTATTGTTTATTCTTTTTTCTTATAACAAAAATAACCCAAGGGAAGAAAGAAGAAATAAATGAGCTGAGGAAAAAATGAGCTCCTGGAAAAAATGTGGGAGATCAATCTAATAGATAAATAATGCTGGAAGCTCCTGTTTGCAAACAACGGGAAGCTCAGCTTGGCATTCACTTGTGGGGAAAATGTTTTTTTTTTCCTTTTCATATTCTGCAGTATGTATCTTTTTTCCCCTTTCCATATTCTGCAGCATGAGTCTATTGTATGAGAAGAACCCTGAATAGGATGAAGCAGTTCTAGTCTTGCCATCAAGTTCTGAATGCACTGAATATGGATTCTTTCTGGGTTAGAAAGGGATCAGACTCCAACACACACACAAACATACACATAGACAGACAGCTGCAGAGGACTTACTAAGTTTTTCCACATATATTGTTCTGGTGTAAAGGGTGTTGTTAGAGGACAGCCCTTCAAAGACTTTGATCTCCAGGGGGCTGAAAGCTGAGATATCCTGCCTTTGAAAGAAGCAGGTGTAGAGTGTTGTATTCCTGGATGTGTTCTCCATAGTCAAATTACAGGACTTCAGGAAGTTGTCTTCCCTGGGTGAAATCAAGGGACAAAATAGGGTTAATCTTGGGAGGAAACTATTATGAAGGGGTTTCCCTCCTCCCCCACTGTTCCCAGCAGAAGCCACAGAGTCAAAGCAAAAGCAAAAGGATAGATTTCCAGTCTTGAGGTTAGAAGGTTGACTGCTACTACATAATTTTTGCTATCTGGATTTTTAAAAGCTCCCTGTCAGTATTAGTTAAAGCATGGGACTGACATCTGCAAGTATTTTAATGAGGATCTAGTTGGTTGTTTCAAATTCACATGTGAACTCTTCCTCATTTTACAACTCCTGATTGGAGCTTTTCTCATGAATCTCTAGCAAATGATTAATCAAACTGAGACTTAGCTGACTGAAGGATGATACTAGTCTGCTCCCTTTATTAAAATGAAAATAGGTCTGATGTGACAGGAAGTACATATCACAGAAAGGGATCAGAGTCACTTGGGGCAAGAAGGGGCTTGGTCAGGGCTAAGTGGATTTAAGACAACAAAATAGCACTTGACACTAGCACTAGCACTAGCATTCTTAAGAAAATCATTTGGAATGAGACAGTGGCCTGAGACAGGCTAACTTGACTACAGTGTATAAACCACTTACTCAAACTTGTAGCAAAAACTGTACATGCTCTGGTTTTTTGGTTCCTTCAGAAGATCTGATATTTCCCAGAAACAGGCCAGATCTTCTAGCTGCTGGGTGAAGCACTTGGGGTTCAAGAGCTCTTCTGTCAACAGGCGTGCAACTGAATGCAAAGCAGAGAGACACGTTTAATGTTACTGACTGATATTGGACAGCAGGGATCACAACACAACCATTCCTAGCTGATCACTGGGCAGCAAAATTGTATCTTCTGAAGGTCACACAAAAGAATGCTGTGGGGTGTTTGCCAATTATGCCAATCTGATGTTTCCCCAATTAAGTGAAGCCTTAGGCAAAAACAAAACAACACAAAACACAAACAAACAGCCCCAAACTGATAGCATTAATTGATTTAAGTCAGAAAAAAATAAGTTTGTTATTTGAAATGGAATGACTGAAAATGTAAGAAACTATGTAAGTTACAAAGATTTGTAAAAAATGAAGAAAATACCACATTATGGCTTGTTAGGTCACATCCACATTCATCATGAGAAGTTATTTTAAAATGTCTCGAGGGACTGAAGTGTGAACTGGTCATAAAAAAAAAACCTAAAGAAATTCAGTCTACAAGACTGTGTCCCACAAACACATTCAGAAAGACATAAAAGGGAGGGAGATAGTTCCTGCTGCCCTTATTTACTATGAACTGCAATTCTGCTAATATATGATTCCAGGGAAATGCACTCCCTATATGCCTGGGAGAAAGCAGGGAGAAAGCATTAGAGTTATTCAGTGATGGGTTGCTCCCGGTTTAGCCCAGTTCGTGCGATCTGGTAGCAGTGATGTTGTGACGTCACCAAACTGGTTCTCTGTGGCCAGGAGCCAGGCCCACCCACACGCCCGTAATTACGGTTTTCCGGAAAAAAACTCGAAACAAGCACTCTGCACATGTGCAGAGAGCTTGTTTCGAGGTTTTTTCTGGGGAAAAAGTTAGTGTGAATGCGCAGAGCACATGTTTGGCGCATATGTAAGCGAAGCTCGCACATGCGCCGATCATCCGCAAAGCATGTGCAGGAAGAGAACTGGTAGTAAAGGTAAGTAGAACCCACCCCTGGAGTTAGTGCTACTGGATACAGGCTGTAAAACCCCAAACTACTATAGTATTAGGGGTTAACAAAGAGATAAAGAAATCTCTAACAGGTTTTTGTCTCTCTTTCAGGCCATCTAGTGGCCACCTGTTCTTTACACCTCAGCCTTGAGAGCCCTGCAGTAGTGTACTGCATAGATTCCTCATTTACTATTCCTGGTGGTAGCCTTCTGTGAGTTGGACTGGAGCTAAAAACTAGTTTATAGTACAATGTTGGTGAAACTTTTCAGCAGAGATGATCTTCTGGTTTCCGGCACCCGCATGCACACCAGTCACCTGGTCTTCTGGTTTCTGGTGTGTACATGTGCACCGGCCAGCTGCTCTTCCAGTTTCCAGCGCTCCTGCATGCATGAAGACCAGCTGGCTAGCACGCCGGAACCCAGAAGAGCAACGGGAGACAGCTCACGTACCCGGAGACATGGCTCTGCGTGCCACTTCTGGCACGCGTGCCATAGGTTCACCATCACTGTTATAGTAGCTCTGCAAATATTGTCTTCCTTTCCAAATGTAGGTTGAATTTTGAGCATATAGTACAATAACATATAACATACAATAGCATCCAGTGTAATACACTGTAATGCTGGATTGAGAAATAACTCTACAGTAACCCAGTAGTGCAGTCCCTTGGTAAAGTTATAGGTGGCAGATGAGTTTTGTTCAAAATCCCAGTCAAAAGTCTCTTGCAGCTTGCAGGGGTTGTCATCCCAAACTTAAATTTCTTCTCTTTCTGGCTGAAATAAGTTCCTAGTTGCATGACAGAGCCTTCTGCACTGGGCTAAAACTAAAGAAAATAAAAGCTTTTCTGCCCAAACAGAAATTATAACTTAGGGTCTTGGCTGTAATTTTCCTTTCTTTCAATTTCTTCAGCAATATGTATAACTCAGGGATATATAGATATATATATATATATATACACACACACACACACACACACATACATACATACAGTAGCAATGTGTTTTGGATTCTAGCTGGTGGCAGTGGATCATAAAAACAATATATTGTTTGCCAGAATCACATGCTCCACAATACTGTATGCATTGTAGGACTTTGCTTCCTTATGAGTTCATATGCCTACACACACACACACACACACACTTCTATAACAACCATCTCCATCTGACATGTGTTTCCTGAGATAAGGGACTCTGTCCCTGCTTTCTGTTCCCGCCATAGGTAAATGCACATCAACCAAAAGGTTCAGTTATACATAGAAATGCAGTAAATAAATGAATACAAATAGTAAGAAATCTGCACATAGCATTTGGATATCTTTTGCTTTTTTGTTTTTACATTCCTCATGCTTTCCTGTATACAATTCTACGAAATAACCTGCATAAGCATAAGTAAGAAGAGCTAATATACATGCTAAAAATTAAATAAATAAGTCCTGGTGAGTACTTTCTTCCAGGACTGTTGAACTTGCTAGCAAGATCTGATTATAATTTCTTAACCACTTATAGCATGGTGCTGTTGGTTGGGAGATGGGAGTAAACAACAGGACTCCAGGGATGCAACAGAGTATGTGATAGTATTTGTGCCCCAAGTTTGCACATGGATTTGTCTAGAAGCTAGGCACTTTAGTTTAAATGAATGGGATTTGGGCAAAAGGCTTCTTTGAATTGTCTTTGAATTCAGTCTGGAGATTCGCAAATCAAACACACACATGCACGCACATGCATACTGATGAAAACACCCCCAAGAAAAAGGTCAAGTGCTCTTAGAGAGTATACTTGAAGTGGGGGGAGTAGAGGATTAAAAGGTGGGAATTTAAGCACAATAGGTACATTCTAGGGAAAACAGATGTAAGAGAAAAGACTTGTGAAGAGTCTCATAGATACTGTATTTAGAAAAGTATTTGCTAGAGAGAGGACAAGACAGAACAGGATGTGGTGAGAATATTCCTTTGATTAGAAATAAATGCTTAATTCCTTGGCAAGGAATCTGCATGCTTTGAGGCAATTCTTTCAAAAGTCTCTATGGGGCAATCCCTGTGCCCTGTTGCAATACACAATGTACTTGAAAAGAAGATGCTGAAGTAGCACATGC
Source organism: Grayia smithii (assembly GCA_032468115.1). Lineage (NCBI taxonomy): Eukaryota > Metazoa > Chordata > Lepidosauria > Squamata > Grayiidae > Grayia > Grayia smithii. Next base: position 208,582 of record JANHFM010003246.1, read on the forward strand.
TCACCAGTTGAAAAAGTACCTTCATTTCCTATTGTTAGATTAGGATCATATGATTTGAGGCTATTTTCAGTGGAATCTTTGGTTTAAACAAGAGAGTGTACCCTGACTGAATTATTCAACCAGTAACACTTTGCAGCCTACAATGTAAACTAAAGCAGAGTTTAAAGTAGCACAAAGACTTGTTTTATTAGCAGAGCTAGATCTGTCAGGATTTATTTTTTATTACAAGTCCTCACTGGATGTTGGAGTCAGGAAATTAAATTGTGAAAGATCCTTACATACACAAATGCAGAGAGTGAGACAAATCACATGTGCTTCACAACCTATGATTACATTCACTCATAATGAGGTCTGGATATTTATGTAACAAAGGTCATGCTCTTCTATGGTTAGGGTGAAACCCTTTTTTAAAGTAAGCATTTGCTCCATGTTATAAATTCCATATGTCTGTTGTTTTAACAAATCAGTAATAAATATTAATACATGACCATATAGGTAAAATGAAATAAAATTACACAGCACTTTTTCTATTATCTTTATATAAATGAATATTTTTGGATTTCAGAATTTTAAGATCACCATAGCAGGGAGAAACCATCTTGAGGTGGGAAGTATATGGTGATAATGTGTTTGGGCTCTTATATCTGCTTTTGCTGATGTATGCAACACAAGCCAAAAATATTGTAGATGCTAGTAAGGATCTCTGACTGTGTAATGTCTCTTTGTAATCCCCCTCTTTCCCCCCCCCCCTTTTGCTTAAATGGCTATAACTGAGCATTGGCCTTTTCTGACTTGATGTTCTCCCGAGAAAACATCTATTAAAGCCTGTAGCCAGCATGGCTTTTAGCACTGCCAGAAAAGTGCTAAGTTAAATCTGAAAGGCTGCTGCAAAGTTGCCAGCTTTGGAATATCAAAGCATGGAAGGCTCGGGTTGTGCCAGTCGGTCTCCAGGGATCATCCCTTTGATGCCACAGAACACTATTTATCTCTGTTCCTCAACAGAAGCATCTCTCAGAAGTTTCCTCTCTTGGCCCACTTTGACTGTTTTCCCTTCCTCCTTGTGTTAACTGTCCAGTGCGATCTAACCTGCACAGGGTGAGATTTTTCAGATCCATGCGGCCTTACAAGAAACTGCTCTCAAACTGAAAAGAGACCAAAATGGTTTTCCAGTCTGCCAACTTTTTGGAAGTCTGGTAGTAGCTTTTCTGACTTGCATATGTTATTAAAAGGCACATACTTTCATGAGTTCCAGCTGATGTTGTTCCATGCATAGAGTGGCTTTTCCTCTCTTGACCCCTCGTGATTTTTGCTACATAAACTAACATGGCTCTCCTCCTCTTCCTCCTCTTCCTCCTCCTCCTCCTCTGTCTGCCAAAAATGTACAGGCTTACTTTGTCAATAGTAGCGTAGTAAGAGAAATAAAATGACAGAGAAAGAGACTTTGGACATAAGGCAGATTATATGTGATTTGATTCAATTAATTTTGCATAGGGTGACTCCTTTTTTCTTAAAAAAAAAATCCCAGTAGCAATGTTTGTAAAGCCCAAGCATGGCTAGCTGGAAGTTCTGGGAGTTGAAGTCTACATGTCTTAAAGTTGCCAAGCTTGAGAAACAGTGCTCTAGCCCAATATGGACTGCATGAATTCAAAGGTGCTAAAAGCAAATACCACATTAGACCAGTGTTGAAATCCAAAATTTTTTACTACCAATTCTGTGGGCAGGGGAAGGATACTGCAAAATCTCCATTCCCACCCCACTCCAGGGGGAAGGATATTGCAAAATCTCCATTCCCACTCCACTCTGAGACCAGCCAGAGGTGGTATTTGCCAGTTCTCCGAATTGCTCAAAATTTCCACTACCAGTTCTCCAGAACCTGCTGGATTTCACCCCTGCATTAGACCCCTGGCAGGCTGGCCTCAGATGCCACTTCATGAAAACATGGTGCCTCTTCATTCCTTGACACTATCTCCTCTGCTGCCATTGCCCTGACACCACATTACACTCACCTGCCTCCCTCCCGTTTGCCCTTACTGGCCCCACTTAGCCCAGCCTGCTCAAGAAGGGTACCTTTGCTGTTGAAGTATGCACCAAGATTCCTAGGACCCTCCTGAAGTGAGCCAGAAGCCCAAAACACCAGGATCAAAAAGGCAGCAATAGATCTCCAGGCCTGCTCCATGCTTTGGTGGGAGGAAGGGCAGCTGTTCTTCCAGAAAAGACTTTTCACCTGCTCTGCCAGTTGGTAACTGACTGCAGAAGCTGATGCCTGGGTCTTTGCTCCACAGCTGGAGGCTGCAGATAAGAGGGCGGGCTCTGGGTTGAGAGAGGTAGCAGCAAAGCAACAACAACAAATTGCTGCAACTACGAGCAGATTGGAACCCCTTCGCCTCCTGGGGATTTCTCCTGTGCATGACAGAGTACTAACTTCTGACATTTAGAGTAAGGCTATGTCAAAATTATTGTAATCCAATGGCAACAGCAAACTCCAGGTCCAGCATTCTAGTCCACCCCAAAGCTTGAAACTTGCTTACTTTCCCCAATCATATTCTTCTTGGGACCATCTGCCCTGGGTCTGTGTATCTCCAATCCTGTGCCAAAGGCATTCCTTTTGCTATTCAGTGTGCAGTGCAGGTTGTTCCTACTTCAGAGACAGAATGCCCCGAAGGCAAAAGACAGAGGAAAACGATTGTTTAAAATCTAATGGACAAAACAGGGATAAACACCTCACAGAAGGCAGAATAAACAATCTGGCATAAAGATTATGTTAATGTCAGGGAGAACTTCCCAAGTCCAGGAATTCACAGGAATAGAACCTTTAATTGTTTATGTGGCATACATTCATTATTTGGCCCCCCACATGCACTAAAACATAATTTGATGTATTTGGATTTGACCCTGATATTGTAGGAAGTGCGTTACTGGAACTTGCACTCCCTGATTTATGCCTCCCAGTGGCTGTGAGAATAGAATAATAGGATTGGGAGGTCTTCTAACCCAACCCCCTGCCTATAGCAGAAGATTCTATTTGTTCCAGACTTCCTTTGGATTTGATGGGATTGTAGAAAGAATAACAGAATAGAACAATAGAATTGGAAGGGATACTGGAGGTCCTCCAGTCGAACCCCCTGCACAAGCCATTTGAGACTAATTGTTTTAACTATCAGGAAATTTCTCATTTCTAGGTTGCTTCTCTCCATGATTAGTTTCCATCCATTGCTTCTTGTCCTGCCCTGAGATATTGGAACACTGCTATCATGTCACCCCTGGTCCTTTTTATTAAACTAAACATACCCAATTCCCGCAACCATCTTTCATATCTTTTTCCCTCCAGCCAAATCATCTTTGTTGCTCTTCTCTGCGCCCTTGCTAGAGACTCAACATCTTTTTTATATTGTGGCAACCAAAAATGGACACAATATTCCAAGTGTGATGTAGTATCCTCTTTCAAATCATCAAATCAGCTCTGTAAGTTTTAAAGGAAGTCTCTGGATTCGCAGAGGAAAAAAAATATGTCTAGCCAAAGACTGGAGGATAAAGACATGACACAGATTATGCCCTCTGACTCTTCTTAATGCTTTAGGGGAAAAGATCTTTCTTTGGGGATTCAACTGGGTATCTTCATGGGATGATTTCTGATGACATGGGTAGCACAGAGAGTGGAAAATAGGAAAACCTACAGATATGATTCCTTTCAGTTCTGAATCAATTTGGAAATGATTTCTCTTTGCATCCTTTGCCTTTTGACCAGACCAGTGGCCAATGGTGAATGTGCAGCCTGTGTTAGGTGGGGAGGTGTGGAGCTGAAGACGGAAAGGAGGAACTACAAACAGAAAGTTGTTTAGGAGTGATAAGAAGGTTTCTTCTGCAGAGGACTTGTTTATTTCAGGCACTTGTGCTTTTTGAAAACAGATAGTAGAGATGTAATTCCTTATCTGATCTTTCTCCCCCCCCCCCCACAAATTGGCTGTTATTCAGCTTTTTTAAAAAAACTTATTTTCAAATAAATTTTTCTCTTTATAAATACATTTATTGATTTGCTATATTGCTAGTGAAATAGTAATGTCATAATCTAGCATACCTGATATATTTGGCCAATTTGTAGAATCTATTTTATTTTTTCCCTAGAAAAACTCCAGCAGTAAAAGGTTGGGCAAAAGACATTTGGGATTAGAAAGTTCTGAATTTGATTAATGTATTTTGAGGACTAAAACTGAATGGAAGTCACCAGTCTTCCACAAAAAAAAAATGAAAAAATGAAATATTAATTACTAATTTTCCACTTGTCCCAATACAATTTTCATCATTTCAGTAGAATAATTTATGACACTAGAAATCTATTTTACTGCTGCAGTTGTTGAACAAGCTGGGTTTCTTGTGCTCTCTGAACTTGGTTGTTTTCTTTCAGATTTTATTTCCAGGCTAGGTAACTTCAGCAGAGTGAGGGAAAGTGAGTTTGCTGGATATTTATAAGATAAATTATCAGATAAACTATCCAAGAAGAAGCAATATCTTAATGAAGGAAACTTTAAGGAGGAAGTGACATCCTCACCAAGATTGGCAGGCAAGCTACTCTCTATAAACAGTCAACAAACCCCATTCTCCAACACACTGATGGTGTTACCCAGTTAGATAATGAAACGTCTGCAAAACAATCAAAACAATCAAACACTAGGACCCCATACATACATACATACACACACATACATACATACACACACGTTTGTATGCACACTTGCACGCGCGCGTGCACACACACACACATTCTGTTGTTGAACAGTTTTAAACAATTCATTTTAAACCTCTCAGATTTTTGGCCACTTTTTCTATTCTGTCAAAACTGAACAATTTCCTACTTCTTTTTTTTTTTTTTTAGAAAATAATCTTTATTGTTATTTACAAGTTTAAAAAAGAGAACAAAATCAAGTACAAAAAGAAATACAAAAACAAGTTAAGAAATATAGAGTTTAAAAGAGAAAAGAAAAGCGAAAGAGAG
>JANHFM010003246.1:295752-310827 GCA_032468115.1 Grayia smithii
AGTAAAAGCTTTTACTCTTTAACCTGGTGTTGAGAGTATTTCTTTCCTGGGGAGGGATTGCAATGGGACTTTGACAATATCAAATGCATAGCTGGGGTTTTAGGTGCTAATCATCCTGTATATGAAATGTGGAAAAGAAAGGTTCTGTTCAAAGAAAACTTGAAAATGAAGAGGCTTATTTTGAAGAACTATAGCAGAATACTCTATGAATATAGGTTCATCCTCTTTTACTGTTACACAGTATTTCATTAATAAGTGCATAAAATTTATATTTTAAAATTTTAATTGCCTATTTCTGTCAAATAGGAACTAATTCCGTTTTCCATAGAAATGTCACTGAGTAGTGCAAATTTGAATAATGTGACCATTAGTGGGATTCATCAACCACACTAATTGAGACCTGCCTCTGCCTATTACTGAACTTCAATAAAAACATAATGGTTTGATGTAATTTGTGGTTTAAGCAAAAATAAACTTTTTCTTTAATGTTTGGAACTTCTCTAAATATTAGAAAAAGAACATGTATTCCTCTGGAAGTTATTGAATTACAATTCCCACATTTTTGACCAGGCTATCTAGAGCTGCTAGGAGTTATAATTCAGTGGCATCTCCCATACTACCCAGATGCATTGCTTTCCAAATCTTTAAAAATAAACTAGAGAAAAAAATACAGTGATCGTTAATGTCTGCTTCTTCTTATTGTGTTTTGCTTTACTTTATTTGCATAATTTTTTCTCTGTAAAGCCAGATATTTCATAGAGAATTATCTGTCTTGCAAACCATTTAGACTAACAGTGTTGTCTGCTGCATCCTAAACAATTTAGGAAAGATAAAAACATACTGGTACCACAAATTACCACATGTAATTTGTGGTTTAAGCAAAAATAAACATTTTCTTTAATGCTTGGAACATCTCTAAATATTAGAAAAAGAACATGTATTCCTCTGGGAGTTATTGAATTACAAGTTATTGAATTAAAAGATGCCATTGTAAGTCAAAGGCAACCTTGGTGGCCAAGTACATCCTGCAGTTGGGAGGCTGAGCACTGCAAAGGACTAGAGTCACAAACATGAGAATGAGTTGATTTGGGGAAGGACTTTGGGGGGATTTTATTTCTTTTTAACTAACATCTTTTAAGGGCACGCACATTCACAGTTTTCCCTACTCAAAGTGGTGGGAATTTCTGCTAACATTATTTTTCAGCAGTCTTAATCAGAAGAGCTCTGAGAGTTGCCCATAACAGCATAAGAACATGCTTTTCTCATGTAGAAAAAGCAATATTTAAACATTTTTTACAATGTCTATTGAAATACATTCACTCATTTGAAGCTGGCAACATTTGAAGCGACTCTTGTTTAGTGGGTAGTATGGAGTTATACATAAATGAGAGCCAAGAAAAGTGCCGGACTGGGAGAATGGAGATCCTAGTTCTCCTTTAGACATTGACACTAACTAAGTGACCTTGGACCAGCCATACACACTCAGGTTTGAAACAGCATCAAGCTCTGTAGCAAGCTGACTGAACAACAAATCCCTAGTTATACTATGCAGAGATGGCATTGCTGTGTAAACTAAGCAAGCAGAATGCAAAAAAAGTGGAGCCTGCAATGAAGCAGGACAAATGATAAAAAGAAAGAAAATGATCTGCTACTCCTAGTTTTAGCATGGGTTTATTTTTCTTTTCCTGATTTGACAATGCACTTTCTTTGGAAGCTCTGGTCACATGGTATCTATAAAGTTAATCTTTTTTAGTCAGCTTATTCTGCTTTTTTCCTCATTATTCCACAAGGGTTATTGATGGATTAAAAAAAAACACTAATAGTATTCTTTTGGTTTAATGTCTCTATAGGTCTCATCACCCAAACCATCATCAGATGATAAGGCAGAAGAGGAAGAAATGGAGAAGATGCCTCCTTATGATGAAGCAACTCAAGCTCTAATTGATGGTAGGCTGTTGAAAGTACTGTACTATATCAAACCTTATGGTTGTGGAAGGTTCTGGTAAAAGCAGGTTTCTGCACATAATTTGAAGGTTAAAAAAGAGACAACTCTCCTGGTTCTCCTAAGATTGCTCTCTTAAAACTTTGTGGTAAGGATGACAGTTATAAATGCAGCATATATTTACTAATTTTGGTAGCTCATATAAAACTGAAACTCCAGAATAGTCTACTCTGAATCTGTCTTTGAAGAAGTAACCAAATTAAATATTTTCAAACATCAAGAGGAGATTATAAGGATAAGAGTAACAAGGGCATCTCAAAGTAAATATTAAAATATTTGTCATAAATTGTCTTACAGTATTTCACCAGGGACAGGGGATTAGGCTACAACTCAGAGTTTTGCTTATATTGTTCCTACTAGGATGTTATGGGCAAGATTGCCCCAGGGCTTTGAATTTATGTGGTATTTTGGCAATTTTGCGGTTATGGTATCTTGGAGAGAGTAATATGGGGTAGCCGATACTTCACATGACTTTTTACACATTTATTTGTTATTATAAGCCAAAGTAATGTCTGTCTCATACCTTGTGGATCTGTATATTTGCAAATATATTTTATTTAATACATAATAAGCTTACATAATGGGGATAGTTTCAATATCATGTGAAGTGATAGTACAGTTTTATATTGCATTAGTGAGACCATGCTTGGCATGCTACACCCAGTTCTGGTCACCATGATACAGAAAAGTTGTAGAAAGAGTTCAGAGAACGGCAACAAAGATAATAAGGGGTCTGGAAGTTGTGGTTGCACAAGGTGGTATGTTTAGTCTAGTGTGAAGAGAAAGACTAGGGTTGACACAGTAGTCTTCTATTTGAGGGGCAGTCATGGAGAAGATGGGGTTGACTATTTTCCAAAGCACCTGAGGGCAAGACAAGAGGTAATAGGTGGAAAATCATTAAAGAGAGATCCAACATAGAACTAAGAAGAATTTTTCTGACAGAACATTTCATCAGTGCAGTTGGCTTACCTTCAGAAGTTGTGGGTGCTCCATCATTGCTTGTAACTGGACAGTCATTTTTTTCCCAGAATGGTATAGCATCTCCTGCTTGAGTAGCAGGTTGGACTAGAAGACCTCTAAAGTCTCTTCCAATCCTATATTTTATGTTCTAAGTCTTTTTTTTTTCTTGTTCAAGGGTGGATACTTACAAACATGTTAATATCTTGGTTTTAAATGCTGATTTTTAGATCCTTGATGTTGAGGATTGTGGCTAATCACCTCAGATGTTTCCTAAGGAATCATTTATGGTATTGATCGAGTTGCTGCTGCTGGGTCCTTTGGAGTTTCTCTTTATAGGCCCAGTATTAAATAACAATAGCCTGGTATTGGCAACTAATATTTTAAGGGATCATGTTGTAAGAGCTGAGGTAATAGCTTCTGCACTCTTACATGGAGAAGCTGCCCTGTACTGAGTAGTTTTTGCTAGGAAGTTGCAACCTATTTGGCTACTTTGGGAACTTTTTTCCTAGGCTACATTGAAGGATGATTTTTGCTGAGCAAGTGTGACCATTGCAACTCTTGGCACAGAAACATGGTGTCATGAAGTGGAAAAGGTACTGGACTAGGACCAAAGTTGAGATCCTTTTTGATGATGCCTGCTAATTGAAGAGTAGCATGCTATGTCTGTCTGTTTGCCCAAAATGCCTTTTGGGCATTTCATAACCCCAAACTCCTCAATGAGATTATCTAGCAATTCGATGCTATACATCAAAAAGGCAGCTTTTTTAAGGATAGCCAAAAGCTGATTGTTGAGGAAATTCTGAATTTAAAACTAAATTGTAATTTTGCGCTCTAGATCTATGATCACTATCCTATCCCCAGGGCAAATCTACACTTTAAACTTCTGTTTTGGTTTGTAATGTCAATGCATTTAGCTGCATGAACATTTTAGTAGAAGCTCTTTAAAGGAATTGGAGGGTTTGAGACTGTTAGTTCTTCTAATGGAATTAACTGCCAGTGATAATACCAGTGCACATATTTTGTTAGTAAATGTCATAAAGAGGCTTAGAGCAGAAACTTAAGGCTTCTGCTCTAAAAGGAGATGAGCTGTTGGTTTTGGTACATGGCTAAAAACTGGGATTCTCAGAAAGTAGCACTATGGAGTTGGCAGGAGAAATTTAGACCTCTGAGTCCAACTTCCTTAGTGCAGGAATCCCATATTAAAGCATCTCCCTGTAACCTGAATTAATTATTTTTAGTATTTGTGTTCATGGCCATGTGCTGCATCCTGAATGCAATGACCTGGTTATTATCTCCTTATTCATAAAAGGAAACAGGTCTTACCCCTCTATCATTGTCCAGTCAGATTCTTAAATATTAGTAATATTTAGGCACTTAGTTTGAAAGGAAGGCCCAGAGAAGCATACTTGCCAAATCAGCAATCTAAATCAACAATCTTGATTTAGGATGGGGAGATCTGCCATGAACCAGTACTTTATTTTACAGCCTCTTATTGAAAAGTATCAGTCCTGTGCATTGCATTAACTGATTTAAAATAGTTTTTGACTACATTGCTTAGTGATGGAGATTCCAGTCGCAATTGTAGTAGTAAGTCGAGGACTAGCTGTATTTTTTTGGGTCTATGACCATAATAAACTAAACTTCACATTGTTTATATTTTGATTATTTTTGTTGGCGTTCTCTGAGCATTGTTCAGTTTCTGTGTTTCCTTCAGTTTGAGAGTCTAGAACTGGACACAGTATTAGAGGATAAAAGGAAATTATCAGCTGTTGCTTGGAAGCTGTACTTTGGTTGAAGAAATTTAAATTTATCATTTTTTACAGCCATCTCAGTGCTGGCTCATGTTCAGTTTTCAGTAAATGGGGATAGGAAGACCTTTTTCAGAAGTATCACAATCAACCTGGTATCTCCACCCTATATGTGTGCATTTGATTTTAGTTTCCTTAGTGGGGTACTTCTTTCTTTCATATTTCCTTCTGTTGCTTTCAGTCCATTTCTCTAATCTGTTATTTTTTTTTAGTTTTGTTTTTTGTATTATCATCCAATTTTCAAGTTTAATTAATCAGTCACCTGAACCATGAGATGGGTGGCATTTTGATGAATAAATATTAAAATAAATAATGGACTATCACAATCAGGGGCAATGGTCAGCTTTTGGTGAGGCCAGCCAGGAATATTAAAGTTAATGGTAAAGAGTTTCAAAAATATTGGAGAAAGAGATGTATATGAGGGAACAAGCCTCAGAATGATAAAATAAGAATCCAAGAAAGTGATTATTTTTGAAGGGCAGTTGGAAAGTTAATGCATTATATTTGCACAAAGCTTCAAGCATCTCAATGCCTTTAGAGGGCACCCCAGTTCTCTCAAAATGTTTATGCTAAGATAGGACGGGATTGATGGAGCCATTTCTAGTTCCCTTGGCACAGCAGTCTTGTCTCCAAATGATGACTCCATGTAATTTATATGGTTTGAAAGAGGTTATAGAAGTAACTCTCCAATCTGCTTTTCAAGAGTAATTCTTCTTTAATAGAGCTTCTATAGACATTTTTGTTTGTTTGGGTTTTGTAGCGTATGGCACGTGTTAGCCAGGGATCACCGAGGTGGCTGGCTGCCTCTATGAAAGGAATTTTTTCGGACGGTGTTATTGTTTACCCGCAGGACGCCTGAATGCTGGTAGGCAATTGGAGGAGGCTCCTTTCTTGTCTCTCCGTGGTTTATTCGCTCACAGGAATTGAGCCGCTGACCTAAGCGGTGCATAGGCAGTGTCTTACCCCATGATCCATCGTGACCCTGGTCTACAGGCATTATCAGGATCAGACAAACATTTGCCACCAGCCACAATAAATTCAAAAATATTTTTCCAGGTTTCTGGGGCCACTGGGGAGTGTTCATATAATACCATCACTAAAAGGCACAAGAGGGAATTTGTGGCCTTTTTTCACTACTCCTAGGGAGAAGGTGCTGAATGAAAAAAGTGGTGTAAGCCTGAACATGTTTTTTTAAACTTCCATTTTTTTAATGGAAATTTGTTCAACATTTTACCTCTATGTTTTAGTGATATGAACTTGGGGATAAGGATGGGGATTAATCTGGGATTACTCCTGCAGTAGTGGGATCATATGATGTAGCCCTGGGATGCGAACCTATGGCACATGTGCCCAAAGTGGCATGTGAAGCCATGTCGCCTGGAACGCGTAGCGTCACCTGTTCCTCTTCTGGATTTTTGGTGCGCATACATACATGACGATCAGCTGGCTTTTGTGCTTGCATCAGTGCCGAAAACCGGAAGAGCTGGTTTTCCATTTTCCAGCGTGAACATGGATGCATGTGCATGTGCGGCAGTAACCTGAAGAAATTGCAAGTACATTCTCCAGTTTGCGCACGCCCCAGGCAACTCCTATTTTCCTATTATCTGGGTTTTGGCCCAGATGAGCGTGTGCGCCCATGCGAAGTATTCCGTTTTTGGCACTTGGTGCCGAAAAAGTTCGTCATCACTGATGTAGCCCTTGATTTGTTTGCCCCTGAAGCAGGCAGTCAGCTTGGCAGCCTATACTTGTGGATTAATCTTCTTTGCACATTCTTTTTTCCTTCCACATGATTCCTACTGTAGGAAAGGGTTGGCTCAGAAGAGCAATGAGTGGATGGTATGAAAGAGGGGGACAGAATATACATACATGTTCTTTGGGGACAAGCATTCTAGATTCAAGGAGAAGAGAATGTACAGAACAGTCACAAACTATGATACAGTATTGTAAAAATATTCCAATTCAAGCTCAAGCATGTTGAATTCACACAGGTTTATACAGTTTTCTTCTGCATTTGAGTGATTTTCCATTGCCTTCTGGGATTTTAACAATTTCCCACTCCTGTCTGTAGAACTGATTTTTCATAGTGGCATCTTATCCATTATCAGTTAAATTTGACTGCTTAGGGGTTTGAGAACAGCCAGCAAGCTAAGTTTGTCATCTAGCTGGACATTATGTTAAATTACTGTAAACTAAACAGAGATGTTGTCCTGGGTCCATTGCAATTTTCTTGGCAACATTATGTAAAGCATTTTATATTGTTATAACACGAATTACTGCATTTAGCCACAACCCATGTTTTTTGGGGTCCCTGGCCATGTGAAAAAGTTGGAAGGCCTTGCTGTTTCAGGAGGTCAGGGTGTTAACTGATTTTGTCAATTTTTTGAGTGCTCAACGGCTGGTAGCGTGTACTTGGGTTTTTTGTGTGTGTGTGTTCTTCATTGGTTTCTGTAAGCTGTCATGTGCCTTTGAAAGTGGGATAAAAATACCTTAAATTGATATATTTCTTGACCATATCTGCTGTTTTAGGGAGACCAAGCAGGAAAAGCTGAGTCACCTCCCTGGAAAGGGCAGAAGAGCTGTTAGCTTTACCTGTGTCTAAAAATAGAACTTGCAAGCTCTGCGTATGTTCAACTAGATGTTGCAGTGTCATAGCCACTCTCCCATTCTTCTGAATTTCCCTGGACCGCTTTCTGACTAGAGCTGAAATTCACATTCATAGCTATAACGTTTTAATTTCCTGAGCCACAAAGTGTTGGATTCATTCTGCTCCCCATCCTATCTGATTTTTCCTTGAACAGATTTCATTTCAATGACAAAACAATGCTATGAAAATTAGCAAACTTTGCATGGGCTGCTGATAAATAGAGAAAATATTCTATCAAAAGTTCCTAAGGTCTAATAATTTATTTGTTGTAATAGCACTGATTTAATGTTTTTACTGATTTCTGTACATTTTAATGTATTTTATTAATGTTTGGCCACAGTTGTGCAGGTTTTATTTTATGACCAGTATTCAAAACAATAAATTGATGGATTGATGATTAATTGACTCCATTTTAGCACAGGACTTACATAAGTGTTACTGCTCTGGAAAGGGTTGAGTATTTTTAGTGGAATTTATGGGATCTTCCCTCCTTGGCTTTTTTCCAAACAGATAAAAACATTTGTCTTTACTGTTCCTCAAATACTGGCCTTGCTCAGTTCTTCCAAAGCCTTCCAACCAAGCTCTCACAAGTGCTATAAAACAGAGCTTGTCAAAATGTATCAGATGAAACAAAAAAGCAGTTTTGTAGCTATAATAAAATGAAGTAGAAAGCCCAAGGCATGTCTGCACTTTGCATTCTGATATGTGGCACGTACATAGCTAATGCCATCAGCCTTTTTAAGCAGATGCATCGTTTCTCAAATCTCACATATCCAGGAGGCAAAGGGCAATCAGTAGTGGGAGCTGGTTGCTTAATGTGACTCCATCAGTTTAAAATGAGTCTTCTGCTTCTAGTTTCACCCTGAGCAGAGGTGGAGAATTGTCAACATGTGTTCATTTAGCATTGGAAGCTAAGAAATAACATCCTCAGTTTCATGTGCTGCATTTGTATATCAGCACTGGGTTTGCTCTAGTTTTCATCCATCTGGCTTTCTGAGAAGATAATGGGGAGCCTACCTGCACCAAATAGAATTGAAATGAAAAACCAGTTTAGTTTTTAGTTTTGTTCTGAATGAAAATTGTTAGATTCTATATGTAGAGAGCAGAGTAAAATGCACATATCCAGAATAACAGTTCAGTTAATTTTTTATTTGGTGATACCTTTGGCCTATTTGCACATAACATTTTGTTTTAGGGGATTGACAATCTCCATTACTGGTCCTGTATAAAATCTTAATCTTAGTCTCTGACTAATATTCCTGAAATATTATCTTTCGGCCACTGGCTCATGACTGATGATTATTAAGCTTGTTGCTTCTCCTAATATCCACTAGATCAGGGTCCACAACCTCCGGGCAGCAGACCAATACCAATCTGCAGCCCATTAGGAACTGGGCCACTTCAGTGAAGCTTCATCTGAGCATTTGCAGGTTCTAGGTAGCAAGCAAGCGCGCACACACACACACACACACCCATGGAAATTGTTTTTTTCCACAAAACCAGTCCCTGGTGCCCAAAGGTTTGGGAGCCGCTGCAGTAGATAGTGTTGGTGTATCCAGGATGACGAATTCTTCTCTTCTTGAGAAATAACAGAAGAATTGGTTACACAAATACTTTGTATTGATGCTGGCTATGAACGCATATGGGTGGGTAAAGGGGAGAGATGGGGGAGTTCTATTTTACTTTAAACTGAAAGGTTAGGCAAATAAATACCAGAGTTATAAAATTGGTACTAGGGATCCAACAATGTTTTCCTCCTAGGAGATTTTAGTAGACAGGTTTCTGCTAAATGGATCTGCAATCTAACACCACAACATTTCAGAAGTACATAATGGCACCTAAAAAGCACTTTTTTCCCATGGGTTGATTGCAAAGAACAAAGGTGCTGCAATTATCCAATTTCTACAATAGTAACATCTTGTTTGATTTCCTGAATTGTATTGTATTTAATGTTACTATTGGATTCTAGTTACAAGCGGAACTGAAACAAATACAGCAGTTAGATTACTGAGTAGGATGGGAATACTTCCTGTATGCTGGTTTTCAATTCATTTCGAAGCACCATTCAAAATATTTGTATTAGCTTTAACAGCTGGAATGTCTGAAGGATCACAAAATAGGAGTCTTCTCATATATTAAATCCACTTCAGCTAATTTATCCAGGTCTTCCTGTCATCAGAAGTAACAAAAACTGATTCAAACTGCAGGGTTTTCAGTGGTGGTGCCCCAATTTCAAACTACATTGACAGGGAAGAACTTTTCCTAGGCTTTCAATCTAATGGCTTTTTTGTTCGTTTACTGTGTTCCTTGATGATGATGTCATGTAAATTATTCTTGTTTATCCTGACAAAGTATAATTTCTCAGGTGCTACATAGAGATGGCCTAATAAAGCTGTCTGCTTAAACCCATCTATAAGATAACAAGTATGGAATTTGTAAGGATTTGGGCAGAGAGAAGAAAAAAAGCCAATGAGATATAATTTCTTAAAGTAATTAGAATACTATGTATTCAACTTAGAAAAATTACTTTAGATTTTAATTTTGTTGATCCAAAATTTTGTTTGACTTGAAGAATATTTTATCAGATACCAATAATGCAGACATGAAATGAAGAAAACTTTAACCTATAGTTGTAAGGTCAATACATTTCTTTGAATGCTAAAGCGCATCCCATTACTTTTCTCCATAGCTTCGTTCTCTTCTGTCAAGGGCAGAGATGTCCAGAATCCCCCATGTTTCTCTTAACCTGTGTCCCAAAAGTAAGGAATTTGGCCACTGGTGAGCTCTTGATTTGCAATAAGAAGGAAATGGTCCTTTCACATAGTTATTAATAAGTTGAATCAGAGTGGCAAATCTATTATTTTATTATGTTTTTCATTCTTTGGACAAAAATCAGTGATGTGCTGGTGTTGGTCAAGGTGCTGGTGTTAACCTATAAAGCCCTACATGGCATCAGCCCAGGGTACTTGCAGGACCACCTTCTGCCTTCATCCCACCGCCCGGTGCGCTTACACAGGGCTGCACTCCTCAGGGTCCCGTCAGTCAGACACTGTCGGCTGGCGACCCCCAGAGCGAGGGCATTCTGTGTGAGCGCACCAACCCTCTGGAACACATTACCCACCGACCTCCGGATAGCCCCTGATCTCCGTTCCTTCCGCCGTGATCTAAAGATGTGGCTTTTTAATCAACTAGGCTGACGTGAGGATTTTATTGTTTTTTTTAATTTGGGTTTTTAAATTTTTTATTCTTGGGGTTTTGAATACATCAAATTGCATTTGTAACAGATTTTGCACTTTTAACCTTTCTGTATGTTCACGATTGTGTGCGCCATCCCGAGTCCTTCGGGAGAAGGGCGGCATATAAATGCAATAAAACCTAAACCTGCTATCTCCCCTCCATCTTTGCCCTTTTAGTTATCCTGCACTCTGATGTGCAGAGTGGCAAACAGCTCCAGAATCATGTGGCTCTGGGGCTGGTTACTAAGCTATGGAAGGCTGAAACTGCCCCTATCCAGTCCCAATCACCCTTACCCTGCACTACAAACCTCTTCCGGCCTTGTGCTCCCCATCCTAGCTGGCCTGATGTCTTTTTGCTCTTGCAGTGTGCCTGGCCTGGGCGGATGGGCCAGGCTTTAGCTTGGGGAAGGGGGAGGCAGGCAGAGTCAAAAATAGCCCCAAAACATCATTGCATCAAAACACTCCTTTGCAAAAAGGTGCTGCACCAGGCTGGCCTTCATACTGTGTGTGTGTGGGAGGGGGGGGGCAGCTAAAAGCAACCCCAGAGCAGCAATGTGCCCCCTCAAAAAAACCCCTTTGTCTTTGCTAAAGCAATGGTGCATGAAGCCCAGCCCCATCCAGAAGCTTTTTGCAATGGAGCTTTTTGGTGCATCACAGCTCTGGGTTGCTTTGGGTTTTGCTTGTTTTGTAGCACAAAACCCAGACCTAGTCCAGCCCAGCCCAGCCATAAACCTCAGCAGCAACAGAAGCAAACAGATGGTGAAGGTCAGCTGGGGCACTGAAGCACAGAGCAGCAGGGGGCCAAAGGGACGTAGATAGGGTGAGATAGTTGGGTGGCACTTCAACCCCCCAACAGTCAAGTGTTAGGTGGGCCATCAACCACCCAAATTTTGACCATATAAGCACAGGGATACTGCAACAGTCATAATAACTTTGAGCAGTCACTGAACAAATGATATTTGCCTGGGATTTACAAATTACATTAAAGTTTGATGCTTCTTTTACTTATTTTATATGTAAAGTCAATTAAATGTGATATGTTTCCCAGTAGATGTGCTTCTATGTTTGGGATCTTTGTCCTGCTATGATACACGTGCTTCAACTTCAGCTGGTGTAGATATGGCCTGGTAATCTTCTGTGCTTCTTTCAATAATGGCATGTTAATGAGGCAGCAAAACATTATCATTATTATGTTTAATATTTCAAATTTATTTTATACAGCTTGAGAATATTCCCATCATTTACACACAACAACCATCCTATGGAAGTGGGAATGAGTGACTGGCTTGAAGACACCCAAGTGTCTTTCATTTTGAAACCATGACATTACGCCTCCTTACTTTACAGCCAATAGGGATTCCTATTTTAAAATGATATTTTATGGTTTCTGTAGGTCATAACAATACCTACATAGCCTAAAAAGTTTCACTCCTGGATTATCTGTCCATACAGTTTCCCTCCAGCTGTCAGGAAAGTCTCCAAGCACTTTTTGACAAACTTAAAATGTTATTCTGGGTTTCTTTGTGATATCTTGGATGATTTTATGCTGTGCTCTCAGAGTAAATACAATGACTATGGATTAAAAGCTTCTTTCAGTCCTAAGATTCTGACTGTGGACTGGCAAGTCCTCGGTTTTAGTAATTTGTTTTTCCATCGCTGCTTTTATTACAAAGGTCTTTTGAAATCTGAATGGGGCATAACATGCCTCTAAAATCTGAATATTGAGAACTTCGCTATGATGAAGATATCCAAAGTTTATCAGTCATAGAAAGTAGGGTGGTCTAAATCAGCCCTAATTGCTTGATAGTTTAATGAAGTAATTGGATAACTGGGCCTAATTATTCTTTTAACTGGTGTAGTTAAACTAAGGGAAGTGATTATTTTTTTCACACTGATACATTGCATGTTGATGACTTTGTTTACTGAAACAACAGGCAATTAAAAAAAAACACCAAAAGGAGGCAAATGCTGTTTTACAGAACTCTAGATCAGCAGTATAGAAGATGCCTCTATTATCAAAACCTTAGCTATCTGTTATATAACAGGAGGTTTTCTCTGATGTAGCGCCCACATTATTGAATGCTTTCCCTAGGGAAGTAATTTGGTTCTTACTCTCCCTGTAGTCAAAATAGTGAAGTACATTTTTCATGAGACTTTTAGCTGTCCAAATGATACTTTACTATTCTGGATTCACTTCTGATTTTAATTCTTTTATTGTTACGTTTTATATGTTTTATTTTATTATAGTGAGTCTCTTTGAGTCCTCATATAAGGAGAAAAATACAATATATAGATGTAATCATAATCATTTGCTCTCACAGATTCAGGAAAGTTTTATTAGGTCATTTAATAAGGTAAAAAGATAAAGAAAATAACAGTGAAATTGTAGTGTCTGCAAATGTAAATGAGGGTTTGAGAAGGCTATGCTACACTGGCCTTTACTCAGGACTCTGCAAACTATTGCTAAGAAGAACACCAACAATTGATCCTTGTTTGCTTAAACATCAAATAAACTACAGTATTCTAATCAGGGAATGAAGGAGAATATAGCATCTACAGAAGTACAGAATACCATGGCAAAAGCTTGACTACTCTGGGAGGAGATATAGTTTTAAATTAAGAAGACACCTAGTTACAAATATATGTATCTTCCTAGACTCAAAAATTCACAGGGATGACAACTATAGTCATGAAATAAATAAGAGAGATGCTACCTGGGAAAACACTATGACTGATCTAGATAAAATATTAAAGTAGAGAAACGTATTAACAAAAAAGGGACACATATTATCAAGGTTATGGCTTTCCCAGTTATTAGTTGTGAAACTGGAACATCAGAAAGGATGAACAAAAAAACTTAATTTCTTTGAATTGTAGTGCTGGAGAAAACTGTAGAGACCTTGGACTAGAAAATGTAAAAAAAATTCATTACTAAATGTAGTTAAACTAGGTTGCTCACTGAAAGCTCTTATAAAAAAGCTAAAATTGAAATATTCTGGACACATAATGTGAAAACAATGAAGTCAACAGGTTAAAAACCTAAATTTAAAAGATGTTCAATAGCAACTGAAAAAGATGGATAGTAGACAAAGAAATATACATTAAAGATGGTCCAAGAATGAGCTTATAAAATTTAAAGAAGAATTCACTGACACAAACATAGCAAAATTATGTCTAATGTATCACAAAGTATAATGAATGACTGAATGATCAAACAATAACAAGCTATAGATATTTACTGGTGACATGAAAATATAAAGCCAGTTTTCTGCCCAACATAATCAATAAGAAACATAATATCTACAAGAAAGAGCTAAAAATCTCATAATTTTATGAGGCTAATACGATAAAAATTATAAAACTTTCTGAGATCTACAGTAAGAAATACTGGCATGAAAGGCCAATAAAACAAAACTCGATCCATATACTTTTTCCTTCTTCCATCTCACTTTTTCTCTTTATGTTTCTTTAACTATCACTCAATAGCAGCATGTGGATGAACATGAGTATTTTTTTTTTAAGAGAGAATCTAGGTCAGATCTGTTTAGTACTTAGTTGAGAGATCAGCAGGAAATCCAGCTCAGTGGGTTCGACCAGAAGTTTTAAAAAATATTGGAAGAAGATGAGATAACACTTCCATATTGTTCACAGGATTCAATGTAGTCACCTGAATTACAGGAAAGTTGATTGCTTTATTGCTTTGACAATTAGCTTGGTTAATTTCTGCTGACCTACAGTAGAAGTGTCTTTGCACAACATGATCTTAAGTACCAACTGCATCCATTCCTGGATCAGGAAGCTTTGCTTGCTTCTAGTCATGTCCTAGCCACCTCTTATTTGGATTGTCCTAATGTACTCTCACAGGGCTGGCCTTGAAAACTATTCAAAAGTTATACC
This sequence comes from Grayia smithii, assembly GCA_032468115.1. Classification (NCBI taxonomy): domain Eukaryota; kingdom Metazoa; phylum Chordata; class Lepidosauria; order Squamata; family Grayiidae; genus Grayia; species Grayia smithii. Next base: position 310,300 of record JANHFM010003246.1, read on the forward strand.
TGGTCCAGAATACAGCTGTATTTGGGGTAGACCTCAATATGCCCATTGGATCTGTTACTGTGATTCCCCAAAAATAAGACATGTCCTGAAAATAAGGCCATGTCTGATTTTTGGGGTGGGCGTAAATATACGCCCTCCCCCGAAAATAAGCCCTAATGAAGGGTTGGGCATGGGCAGCACAGAAGGCAGCGAATCTCTTCCCCACTCAGCTAATGGCAGCTGGGCTCCTTGAGCTGATCTGGAGCTGCCCCAGAGCTCTTGGTGCTCACGCACCCACCCTACACCCATCCATCCCACTCGCCTGAAAACTCCTGCCCTACTCGCAAGAGAGCAGCCACCCTGCACCTCTTGCCACTTGATGCCAACCCAGCGGACACCCGTCCCTCTGGTCGGCAGAGCGCCACTCACCGACCGAGCGCTATCCCAGGATCACGATGTGGGCGAAACCAGTGAGTTCTTGAGGAGTCCACGCCGCCACCATCCCAGCACTAAGGCTGGCTTCCTCTGAGGCTTCCAAACTTTGGCTGG
>JANHFM010003246.1:318017-344363 GCA_032468115.1 Grayia smithii
AAATTTATTATTTATTTATTTATTTATTTATTGCATTTATATGCCGCCCTTCTCCCGAGGGACTCGGGGCGGCGTACAACAATCAAAACAACATATAACAATAAACAAGATAAACAAGATAAAAAGAAGGAATGGTATAAATGCATAATTAATAAACACTTAAAATCTAATTAAAAATTTAAAAACAATTTTAAAACAATTAAATTAAAATACCCAGTCACGTCAGCCAGTTTGGTTGAAAAGCCATGTCTTAAGATCACACCGGAAGGAACGGAGGTCAGGGGCAGTCCAAAGGTCCATGGGGAGTTCATTCCAGAGGGCCGGTGCGCCCACAGAGAACGCCCTTGCTCTGGACACCACCAGCCGACATTGCCTGGCCAATGGCACCCTGAGGAGCGCAACCCTATGTGAGTGCACAGGGAGGTTGGATGAAGGCAGAAGATGGTCCCGCAAGTACCCTGGGCTGGTGCCATATAGGGCTTTATAGGTAAGCATCAGCACCTTGAAGCGGATCCGGAGGTCCCACCGGTAGCCAGTGCAGCTCGCGCAGGAGAGGTGTCACACGGGTGTAACGGGAAGCTCCCGTAACAACCCGTGTGGCTGCATTCTGGACCAGTTGGAGCCTCCGGGTATGCCCCAAGGGCAGCCCCATGTAGAGAACGTTACAGTAGTCCAGGCGAGAGATAACCAAGGCTTGAGTGACTGTGCGGAGGGCATCCCAGTCTAGGATAGGGCGCAACTGGAGAGAAGCAGCCTGGAATTAAGGAGAAACCTGGAATTAAGGAGAAACCTCCTAATAATGAGAATAATTAACCAGTGGAACAGCTTGCCTTCAGACGTTGTGGGTGCTTCAAGTGAAATCTTAAATTTAATTTCAACTGTGTGCTGATAGTCTGAGGCTAGTTTACTTATTTAGATTTTTACTATATACAACTCATGGCGGCAAACATACCTAATACTTCTTCCTCCTCCTATTTTCCCCACAACAACAATCCTGTGTGGTGAGTTGTGCTGAGTTAGAATGACTGGCCCCAAGATATCCAACCAGCTTTCATTACTTATCCTGTTTGTAGTATCTTGTGAGATAACTAGGGAGTTGGTCTCTTCTTTAATTGTTGGCTTCAATTACAATAAGGTTTAAGAGGCAATGGCATTTGCTCTGATTTTTCTCCTACTAAGGTGAAACTTTCATGTGGCAAGGAGACAATTATCACATCCACAACAGAGCCCAGCCGCTGTGAGTATTCAATGGAGTTTGTTACCCCAGCAGCTTGCCATGAGCCAAAAGAACTCAGCCATGATGAGCTCTGAGACAGGTGAGTTGCATCAGCTTAGATTCATATTCTTTGCTTAATAGCTGGGAGGAATCATGAAAGGACAAACAAGTTTCAAATAATATTCATCTTCCTTCAAGGCCATTTGAGTAAATGTCACCTTTCAATACTAAGCCCTTCAGTTCAAAGATTGTATTGAAAAAGGATCGTTGTTTCCATCTTTGTCTTCTTGACTCATTCTCGTGTGTACCATTTTCTTGCAGTTATGTACAACCATCCCTGCCAGAGAAGCCAGATTCTAATTCATATGATTCCAGGCAGTTTTGTAAAATTCACCACACGGTTTGCCTCAAGATGTGCTCTTCATGAATTCCAACGGTTATTGTTACTCTGGCCCAGTGGACTTTGAGGTTTGAACTTTCATTTTTCCTGTCAGTTACTGGGACACAAATCTTTTTCCCATCCACCCAATTGTGACCAAATATCGTCTGCCCTAAACACGTCCACTTAGGATTGTACAACTACCTGGGACTTTGTTCTGCTGGCAGAAGGCTTCCTCCACTCCAAAATTTGATGCTTTTGTGAAGAAGGAAATGCATTTACTTCTCATTCATAGTGGAGAGACTTCAAAACTGTCTACCTGAAGCTTTTCCTTGCTGGCCTTTTTCTGAAAATCACTCAGTGGTGATTTTTCCACCGAGTCTAAAACTTTGGACAGGTGAAACAAGAAGTGGGGACAAAAATCACCACCTGTTTTTTATCTGCTGTTTTTCCTGGGGGAAAAAAACCCACATTCCCATCCAATAAAGAAAGAGTCCTTTCTGTCTTGTCTTTTTTTGTGAAATTGAAGGTGGGAAGTAAGCTGGGTTACATTAAAGAGCTATGGCATAAATAGGGCCTGTTTAGGCCAGCTGGTATCAGCTGTACAAACACATCGTCTCTCCCTCCCCTGAAATTGCCTAAAAGCATTAATGGGGATTGGGATATGGGTTGCAGCCACAGACCAGCCTCTTCTCTACCCACCCCCAGGGTCCTTGGGGATGAAGGCCTCCCCAGCTCTTCTGGGCTTCCTCTGTTGATAAAGAGGGGAGGGGGAGGGGGAGAAGAAAAAGCTGGTGCCTTTCACCTGCTCTCCTTGATTGCTGTAGAAGCCCAACCATTTCCATAACAAAACCCGAGGCTCTTTCTCTCCCAGCCCCATTGTTTTTCATCTGAACCCTTCTTCAAAAAAGCATCTGCTGCTTTCTGGGACTGGATGGGGAAGTGGGAGTGGGGGAGGGAGGCAGCCTTCTCACAAAAGGCCCTCTGGTATGAGTATTACATTTTACTATATGCCTTCAGATCTCTGCTGGAGTAGTGGGTTGGGAAGGAAGGAAATTTTGTGAGGTTTTACGTTGAGCAAATTGTATGATATTTGAGTGAGGAAAATGCTCTGTCATTTCTTAGGTTATGTGGCATTTTCTACTAATGGGGAGAACAGGCATTAAATTGAAACCACTGATGTCAAAGGCAGACAACTAGGTGTCCTCCAGGTATTTTGAACTTTTTCTGCTCTAGCCAGCAAGGCAAGTAATAGGGGATTACAAAAGTTGGTCTCACATATATGAAAGGTACCAGCAAATTTACATATGACTTATGTCTATGTGTTCATTTGAACCAGTTTCTGATTAGCAAAGAATGGTAAGGTTCCCACAAATGATATTGGGAGGTATTCTTCCCAGAAATGTGTGAGTTCTAAATCTCTTCAGATAGGCAAGGGGTAAAGCTTAAGCTACCATCTCCGAGGGCTGCTTTATTACTTTTGTATTTGAGAAAATAAGAGTGTAATCCTTGGTTGCCAAAATGAGTTGTTTATAATAGGCAGATGTATTTCTGTAGTCGGAAGAACCACTATCCCTGATCCAGGATACAGATATTTTTATCTTGTCATCACCAATGCTACTATAACACTAGGTTTATTTTATAACAGATATCTGGATTGTGCGATACCATCAGGCCTTCCCATTGTTTTAACCAGGATTTGTGGATTTAACTCAGTGTTGTGGTTTTTATATAATACACCAAACTATCAAAACAATCAAAAATGTTTGCACATTTTTTTCTTGTGTCTTTGAATCAGACTTGATTCTTAGTGGCTGCCTGGCAAAGTCTCTGCAAATTTATTGGTAATATTTTGGAAGTCTGTCCTTGCCTGCATTCTCAGACTGAGTGAGTGACTAGCCAGGATCATCCCTGCTGGATTTGTATTTAATGTGAGACTTGAATTCAGTTTATAGCCTGATGCCTTAACCACACTGGCACTTTTGAACTCTATCCTTAAGAATGCTCTTTACTAATGTCCAGCAGGTCTCCTTGCTTCCCTCTTAAAAAGATGCCTGTACTATCCCAGGCATCATAGAATGCCTGAATTTCTTCTCAGTGCGCAGAGTGCTCCACAGGGACAGCTAAAGTTTCTCCTTCTCCACCCTCCTACAGCTCTTCTCTTTCCAATTCTGAGGATGCATTACATCTGCTAATCTACTCTGATCTGGAATAAAATAGAAACCTTGGTCTAAATTATTTCTCCATTTAATAGCAAAAATGAGCGAAAAGTAGCAAAGTTTGGAGCTTGCTGGAGGCAGAAATTTCAGAGGAAAGCAATGTTAACAGGATTGCTGCGACTGGAGACCCAGACAGTCGCAGACTGGAGAACCAGTCTTAAAATTTAGCTGTTTGTGATATAGTAGATGCTTTTCCACACCTGCTTATATTTGCAGCCCTGGAGTAACCGCAGGCTCTGATGTAGTTCTGTGTATTAAGCAAGCCATTATTTGTTGTTAGTCTTCAAGCATAGAGGGTAAACCTCAGAAAGCACACAATTTATTTTTCTGTTCCAAGTAAAAGTAAGGAGCAATCTGCACAGGTCAATGCTGTGTGGAAGTACAACTCCATGGAGGTTCCTGGAATTCTCCTCAATATAAGACACAGACTCTGATAAGATTCTGAACTTTTTATTTTCTGGCATGAAAAGTACAAATAATTAAACAATTCCATGTAAAAGTTTCATACAGCCACCGTGCCTGAAATCCCAGTAATAAATAGTCTAAACTAAATGCAAAGTGTCATTTTTATTTTTATTTTTTACAATTTTTAAACCTTTCCCACATCAACTGACTCTCATTTTTTTAATTATATTTTTAAAAACTGTCCCAATCCATGTGAAGCTTCAAGGAGCTCTGGGGGCAGGCACTCCAGACCTATCCTTTTCTCCCCTGAGCCCTGCCATACCCCATGATTAAATACATTGGTGGGAAGCTAAGGGGCATGTAAAAGTTATTAAGAACTCGCCATGACAACAGACAATTCTTTTAACCCTCTGCTACCTTCAATGTTGCACCCTGACCACCACTGGCAAACAGTAAGGACATCTCATGAGCCCTTCTTGCTCTGATGCCACCAGGCAAAGTGCTTTAATTTCCTCCCTGCCCTCATTCAATCCTTAATCAAGCCACTTCTTAGTAAACTTACACTAGCACTTATTGCTACTTGAAAAAAATACACTTGAAAAGGCTAGATTGCTGTAGCTGTTTGGTAATCAACAGATCCTAAAAGAGAATTTTGTTTGCCACTAAATGCCCTTGTTGCAATGCAGGATAAGGTTGCAGGATTAGACATTTAGTAGGATCTGACAAAAGGCAAAGCAGGCGGTTCACACAGCTGAAACTGGTGGCAAAGCTCCTGCTATTAGTAGCTGTGATTGCCAGTTATGCAGCTTGACTTGGTGGCTCCAGTTCATATCAGCTCTTTAAGCACAGAAGTAATTTCAAGGGATGGCAAAGAAACCAGCTGTGTTTTGTTTATGTCCAGATATCCATTTCACATCTTCCTTGTTTTCAAGATCTAGCTTAGGTATTGAGGCATCTTGGAAAATGGGGACAAGGCAAGTGCTCTACTGCTGTGATGTTATTTTTGAGAACAACCTGAAAATACCATGCCTCATTTGTGCCAAGTCTTAAAAGAGGCGACCTTTCCTATTCTGATCATCTCTAAGGCACCAGACATAGAGGATTAGTCTTAGCCATTCCCTTCTGAGTCTGGTTAGTTGCATAAATGGCTATTGCTTGAGATACACTGAGAAACACCATCCCTTCTTGAATGAGAATGCAATTATGCTTGTAATGCACATTTTTATAATAAAAATCCTTTTGTAAAGTACTCCCTGCTATGCAAAGCACTTGGTTTAGTGCCACTCTTCAGTAGTCTGTTGTCCAGATGAAAAGCAAAAAAGGCATCCATTATTACACATTAAAAATTGGCATTATGATACATAAAGCAAGTCTGTGTTTGCTATCTATATGGCACAGCAGGTTTCATGCTAGCATTTCTGATGCTAGCATGCTAGCATGACTAGCATTTCTGCACATGTGCTAATTAGAACATGTGCCATCAGCTATGTTCAGCTGATCAGCTAATCAGCTATGGCCATTTCTCACTAAGAGTGGAGAGCATGCCCGAGCCTATTCATCACATTGTATGGCTGCAGAGCCTGGGCAGGAATTGAGCTTCCAGATGAACTCCTGACAGCTTGACCAACTACTGTATCAAGGATAGTGGGAATGTCCAACATCTGCAGGAAGGGCTGTTCTGCATCTCTTCGCCTTTTGTGGAGCAGCGGCTTCAAAAAGTGGTGGCTTATGTTTGGGGGCACAGTAAGTTCCCAGAGTGCCAATTATTTCTTTAACCAAACCATTAGCTTTTCTGTCCTGTCTGAATGCAAAGCAGCCACAATTTAGGATATGCAGAAGCCAGCATTTGTAAGTGGCTTTGTCAAATAATACTTTTACAGTATCTAATTCAGACATACTAACAGTTCTGTCATTTGACTGAAAAGTCAGATATGTGGTCTTTAACTGATTTCTGAGTTGAGTTCTCCAGAAGATTGAAGTGGTTTAGTAAGAAATAACTATTAGTAAAGATGCTTTTAATCAGCCATGAAACTGACTAAATGGAGGAGAAAGGTTTTTTTCTCAAGTGACATAACCCTTTAGAATGGAATAGTTTCTCAGTAAATCTCAGTGTTGATAAGAATATGGTACAAAGTTAGACAACCTATTTTTGGTTTAATTTTTTTGTTAGAGGATTATCTTTAAATCATGGACATCTTCTGTTTAGAAAAAATATAGCATGGCCTTTTGCACTTTTCTTTGAAATCTGAACTGATATGGATTCTCTTTGCCTAGGAAACATATCAGATCTTGACTACTTTGGCCAGAGGCCCCGTTTCCTGTACCATAAAGCAGATGCCCAAAGGGGTCCTTCCCATGTTTGGGGTTTCTCCCCTCATTTAATTATTGCATGATTCTAAATCATCCATGTGGTAGGGAAGAAATCAAAGTAAGCTGGAAAAATGATTTTCAATGTGTTTCTCTTTGTTCAGAATAATTTAGTGTAACTCTTTTCTCAAATTGTTACCTGGGACTTTAGCAAAACAGTTGCATTGATTCCAATAACATATATGGCAGCCAAGAACTGCTTGTATACTTCAAGTACCCTTAATGAGTGGCCTAATATTTTGAAAAATCACGTTACTACATATCCACAAGGAGGAAATGCATGTTTAAAATTGTTTCAGTTCTACTCTTCATATGCAAAGTATTGTGAATTCAATAAGACTTTTCAAATATCTACAGAATTTAACACAAGGTGCTATCCATGTCGTCTAACCAAAACAAATTTCCCTTTGTGCTTAAGGATCTCATTGAATCAGAGCCAGAAAAGGTTAGGAATGTCCTTTACATTAAAAAAAAATCAGTTGCCTGTGATGCTTGCTTAAATATTAAAATAAAAAAGCAAATTGTCACTGAAATAATTTTTGTTAACATGTGGGAGGGATGCTGAGTGGCAGCATGTGAAGGCCAGAGGGTACAGAGTACAAGAATAGAAAAAATGACAAGCTACACGTTCCCTTCCCACCCACCCCATAAACCTTCTAATAGAATGAACTCAAAATGTGTTTTTTTTTCAACAAGACAACAAAACAAACTTGTCCATAGATTTTGCTGTATATGCCACATTGGTAGATTGTTTTTAAAATGTTTACCTCTGTGCACTTTGCCCTGGTGGAGAGCCTGTCATTTAATATTGTTTCAATTTTGTTTGTTATTTAATAAATAAATAAGAAATAATTATTTTCAGCAAATTAAAAATATTTCCCTTTTAACTTGCAACTCTGATGAGAACATAAATATACACAAATGTATTCTTACAAGGCAGTAATAAATATTTAAGTTAACAATAAGTTAAAACTACAAGAAGCTAAAATTCGCAAAAAGATACAAGAGTTAATGGTGCCAGTTTTTTTTGTTCTTTTTCTCATTTTATCGCAAACAGAAGCTGCCACAGACTCTTACAAAACACAAGTGAACACATTTATTGTCAAAAAATCAAGAAATCCTAAACTAATTTCTAAATCATTAAACAATTAAAACTCGAACTAATGCTAAAATGTTTAATTATCATTAAGTTCGTCTTTTAAATGTTGTTCATTTTTTCCATTTTTCCTTTGAGAGCAAATGAAAATAAAGTTCCTTGCTCGAGTGCTATCGATGACTCATTGTTTTTAGCCAACCAAAATAAATAAATAAATAAAATGGAAATTAGGTCATGTGCATTTTCAGGATGTGTTTGTTAACAGAGATCCAAAGAGATGCCTTGGGAAAGGCAAGCACAATTTCATCCCCTTTTACAATTAGATTTTAAGAGAAATTCTCATTCCCTTCAGCATGTGGGAAGGAAGAAGGGGAAAGGAAGGTAGACCTGGGTGTCACTAGAGTACAACCTGTACAAATAGATTCATCCCACTTCAAGGCTCCAATCTAAAGGGAGATGGCCGTAAACATACAGTTTTTTAAGCAGCAGCCCTACAGAGAAACCATCTGACATTTAAAAAAATCTTTCTGGGTTCTTTTGGCTTAATTTGAGAAACAGGGTGATCCTTCTGAAGAAATGGTTAAAACTCCAACAAAAGTTATTTATTTAGGATTTATGGCAGCCAGGTATGGCTAAAAACTCAAAATTTTCAGCTTCCTGCTTTTAAACAAACAAACAGAAGCTGGCTAACATTACAGAGCACTGTTCTAAGAAAAAGCCTGAATCCTTACCCTCTGCCTTTCTTCCCCACCTACCTACAGCCAAGGCTGAAAAATGATTTGTTGACAGCAAGGAAGAAAAGTCTCACTTCTTCCCTTGATATCTAACTTGCCACAGCACTTTGTTATCGCAGGAAAACGTGCATACTATAGGATAACACCCTCCAGCGTTTGTCTCAATTTATTATGAGGTCACTGAGAATACATTCAGCACGAGGACCTACCAGGAAAGCATCCTCCAACCCAAGGATCATAGGACAAAGGCCAGGTGGTAATTATTGAGGCAGCCCATTTTTTTTTCTTTTTTGAAAAACAACCTTTGCATCATTCGAGCTTTCTGTTAAAAAGCATCACCCCAACAGAATGATTAAAAGAGTTTGTTTTAGCTTCACCCTGACAAAAGAGTTTTAGGTTAATGAGATAGAGACAAGAATGGCCTTCTGGACAGGAATCTCTGTTCAAGGCTCAGTCTGTTAAAAAAAAGTGTCATTAGAAACAATTCTTTCATTAATTTTGGGGAATCATCCCTTGCCAGGATGTGAGATTAGGAAAAAGTTTATCATTTGTGATTCATCTTTGAATAACTGAAAGCAAGACTAGAACGGGAGGCTACTTGGAAGATTTAGGCTTTTAAAATCCCATTGGATAGATGTGTGGGCATAGTACCACCCCAGCCATGTCAAAGCACCTGAATCTCTTGCTCTGTTGTTTTTGCAGGTAGACATTAGTGCCAAGGATCCAAGGTACATATGTTTTGACAGGCAGATTCTGAAGATGTGATACTCTGGTGTTTTCAGGAAAAGGATCCACACAGCTGGAACTCACATTTACATTATTGGCTGCCCCAAAATCTTGGCTACATCAGTATGTTTGCAACATGGATATAGGATTGCTGCCTCTCTTCCCCACATCTGCCCATAACATGCACATATGCACCCAGATGTCTATGTGGTCCAGTATCAAAGTACAGAGGAGGGCACATGCCGTCAGGTTAAAGTTAGAGAAAGAAAATCAGGCTGAAAGCTAGATGCCTGACAAGAAGACATGAAGCGTGTCTTTGGCAAGGACCAGAAAGGTAGTCTTAAGAAGCCCACCTTACTGTGAGATAAGCATAAGGTAATCATGCTGGCCTGTACTATAACCAGCAGCCCATGTTGCCTCAGACTGCAAAAAAGGCCAAGAGCCCAAGCAGGAGTGTTCATCACAAAGGACTAGAAGATTTATTGCTGCCACGAAGAAAAGAGAAGTCCCCTGAGAGAAATCTTAAAGCATGGGAATCACAAGGCCTTCTTATGGTCTGATTGCTCCACAATTGCTTTACAGCATAGAAGAGAAATTGGATCCCTTCATCTAACAGTCCTGCACACCAGCTAGGATTGGGTGGGCATCAGAGCAAAGTCTCAGTTGTGGTAGTCCATGATGCTAAAGTGCAGTGTTGCTTACAGAGATGATTGGCTTTGAGGAGCATATTCTTTCTTGGGGATGATCAGCCATTACGTAGTGGCTCTAAATCTAGTTGAAGGTATAGATGTACACCATTTCAGAGCTGGGGATTGTGTTTGGTTAATTTGGATAGAAGGAAATATTAATTTAAGTGGGATGGAACCCTAAAAAGGATGCATCCTGGTTATAAAATCCTAGCTAAAATGGGAATACGTTAGTAGCTAGTTAAGACCCTTAGATCTTACCACTGTCTACACCACAACCTGCTAATAATGCAGTTGGGAAGTGAAAGAAACAATGAACTATGCCTTTTACTGAACATGCTGCATCACTATGTCTTCTCACATCAGTATTTTCTTCCTTTCCTATACAAACAGCAGTAGACCGTATAGGAATTATTTTGAGCCCCCTTCCCCAGACAAGCAAGAAAGGTTCTATTGTGGGAAAGGGTTTACATTCAGCAAGCAAAATAAATGTGGGTATTAAAAGAGACATCCAAATCCATGTTAAAGTCCAAGAATTAGTCTGGGGTTGCAATAGTGTGTCTGGAAAGGGCAAGTGGCAAACATTCTACTGAGATCTATTCAAACTGTATGGAAAGAGACAGATGGGTTAGAAAGAAAGCAGTGCCTTCCAGCACATAGCCCATCCTTTCAAGACAAGGTAATTTGGGAAAGACTCCCACAACGTCCCAGAACCAAACTGATCTGCTGTAACTATGCTCATCGGAAGGAGCAGGTCAGCCCTTTAGGACAATAGTGTCAGATACAGTAAGTAAGACTTTCTCTGAAGTATTTTTTTTCCTATCTCACTGCCATCCTATTGTCCAGAATACTCCTTGGTTGCTTTTTTAGGGCAGCCATGGCCCACATTTAGAAGTAGGACCCTCTTTATGCTCAAAATGGTAGGGAATCCAACCTTAGTAAGCTAAATTTATTCCACAGAAACTTCCCAAATTCTCTCTGGCTCTATCTTGCAGTTGTATATTAAGCACAATCTCTGCATGCCATCCTCACTCTAACATGTTTTGCTTCTTTTCTCCTTTATCAATTACTGTTACTGTTCCCTCACTGTTTTCTTCCCCTCACTATTGACGGGGACTTCCAGGTCAGTTCTGGATTCCAGAATTCAGCTGCTGCAGCAGAAGGAGTAGCCGACTTCTGTGCCCTGGTCAGAAAGAGAGCAATACCTTCTAAAGAGATTGTGCATGGAGACAGAAATCAGGGTCTGTACATAAGCAGCATTTCCTGGTTTGGGAGAGTTCTTAACTTTGCTCAATAATTTTGTAATACCTGTAGAAAATATTTTTGAAGAAGAAAGCTATGGAAGTTGATGTGAATAAAATCAGTGGTTATATGATAAAGCACGCAACTTTCATTTTTGAAACTTTTGTCAGTTTTCTGTCCTTTTGGTTTTTGGGATAATGAGATAATGATGGTGCTGAAAATCTACTAATACAATCAAGTTATTATAGCCCTCTACCTCCTCCTCACCACCTACAAAAGAATAAATGCAAAGGGAAAAAGGAAACAGAAAGAAAATGAGAATAAAAGGAGTTGTCTCCATTTCTGATTTTGATAGTTGGGACAAAATCACCTAAAATCTTTGGGACCTGAGACACAAAGTATTGCTTCTGCACGAGAATCCAAAGATCTTCCAGGCTTTCCCCCCACCCCCACCAAAAGTACACCGTTTAAAACATGCTCTTGCTGCTCAGTTGTTTTAAATGGTGTAGACAGTTTTTTGCAGTGCTCCCTATTTGAGGAAAATGCCTTGTCTCCGCATCGTCCCATTACTGTTGAGAAAACGTTGAGTAGGTAGACAGCTACTTTTTCTGGGCTTGTGTCCATGACACCTGGTTTGAAGAACCTGATTTTCCTCTGGTGTCCATCCCTCTGCTGCTAATTATTTCCTTTAATTGGTAGGGTTTTGTAACTTTTTTAAGTGTCTCATTTGTTGTGTGCTGCCCTACGAATCATAGGACATTGACACGCTCTATGTTGGTCTCAGATGTCCTACATATAAAAGACAACTCAGCCCCACCTTGGAGCTGCCCTACTTTTTACTAAGCTGGGTGGAATGGACCAAGAGGAAGATGCTGGTTTTGGGATGGACCCTTTCGAACCTGAACTAGAAAAGTCAACAGTCCTTGGCTATCCTATCCCCACTCTGCCAACAACACAGTTTACAGCAATACTAACACTCCTATCCTAATTCCGTGCATGGGGAGTGTATGTCACACATTAGGTGATGCCTAAGATTTGCTAGCAATCTCTGTAGGTGTGGTATCTTTGTTAATTGTTTGAAAAGGCCCACTGGAAGGAATGATTGGACCATGCACAGCAATCGCACTTAGTGGCTTGTTTGTTTTCCCCCTTTGGAATTTGTTATTGTGACTGTGTATGAAGTTCAAGAATCCCAGTAAAAATTTCCAGCAAGGTCTCTTTTCCTTTTTTATAAAAATAGATTTTTAAAATCTTTTTAAAATTTTTGTTGGGTTTTCTTCTTTGTTTCAGCTTCATCTTTTAAAATTTATGATTTTCCCCTTGTTTGGTCACTTATTTGTTTTAAAAGAGAAAGGAAGACCTCAGCCATACTAACCATCTTCTCTTTGCCCAAAACACCTTTCAATCTATTCAGTTGTCAATGATCACAACTCTGGGGCTGATTTCCTTCCCCTGTGCCTGGTTCTATAAATTCTTCATGAAATATCAGTTTACAAGAAAAGATAAGCATTTCATCTTGGGGAAGAAGAAAAATAAAATGTTTAATTTACTGCCCCATAACGTCTCAAATAACAAGTCCCTACTTCTGACCCGTAAGAAACTTATCTAGTCCTTACAACCTGATTAGAAGCCATAAAGACTCTAGAAATCTTGGACTTCTTGCCAAATTCTTGACTGCCCTTTTTTACATCACTCTGGCCCAAACTTTCATTTCAATGTAAAGTAGTTAAATAAATAAGCAAATATTCAAAACCTGGTCAGCAAATTTTACAACATACGAGTGTAAAATGGTTCTTCTTTTCCCAGGGAATGAGTTTTCTCTGGAATCAAATAGGAAGTACCCTCTTTTCAGACATAAAAGGTTAGTTTTATTTTCCCAAATATGGCATCATTCTAATAAGGGGCCAAGGAAAACAGTGGGATTAAGAACCTGTATCACTAACATATTAGACCAACAGATGAGATGAGTGCAATCTTCTCCAACCACATTTGTTCTTTTCCCTTCTTTCTTTTTGCATCGTAAGAGAACAAAGGTGGTGAGCTGAATCTTTTTAATTCCTCCCCCTCAGCTAGCTCAGAGTAACAGTCATGACCTTCTTGGATTTGTTGGTTCACAATGTTTTAACATGAAGGGGGCATTTCTATCACACCTTACCAGGAGTGTTTTTTTTCATCCTCCAGGGTCAGAAAAACTGTCCACCAAAGGAACCATACAGGTGTGGAATTCATAGAGGGAAAGATATATGGACAACTGGAGAAAGCTTCAGACCTGGGCATGTATGTTAAGAAAGCCTTGAAAGAGGGAGGGGTCACCAAGCATAGAAACAAGAGAGGTATCCTATTCTGAGCAGATGTCACCCCTGCATGCTGTCAGAACAGGGTTTAATTTTCAAGAAGTGGCTGACAAGTTGCTGCATCCGTGCTTCCCGCTGGGCTGTCGGGCATGGGGAGAAGGAGGGGGAGGAGCCTCCTGCTTCCCAAAGATCACGGTGTCTGGCGGTTGAATATTCTGCAACATTGAGTCAATGAACATTTCCGTTCTTGTGGTGAGTTGGGGAAGAGAGCTGTTTCCAGCACACTGTTGCTCCCCCCTCCCCCCATCTCTCTGGCGCATTTGCTCACTCATGCCTTGTGTTGCTTACTGGTCTTGAAGGAAACCTGGAGGATTCGGTCACCCAGTCGGTAGCCATTGAGGCTGGCGATGGCCATGGCGGCTTCATCATAGTTGGTCATGGTGACAAAGCCAAAGCCTTTGCACTTGTTGGTGGTGAAGTCGCGGATTACTTTGACGTTGGTGACAGCTCCAAAGGGCCCAAAGAGCTGCCAGAGGACGCTCTCATCTGCCTCTGGAGAGAGGTTGTACACAAAGATGCACCAGCCAGCACTGGAGGCCCCGGTCAAATTGACTCCTGCCAGACTGGTCATGCTGTCGATCGTGATAGGAGAGAACCTGGAGATTAAGGAGAGAGGACTACTTTGGGTGTAAGGCTGGCATTCTGCCAGCATAAGTTCATTGCATTACAGAGAGGTTAGGGACAGTGGTAACAACCCCCAGCAAAAGGGAGCAGTGCCCGCTTTCATCTAGCATTCTTAGCTCAAAAGGGAATTCATCAGAGAGGCAGTTTCTCTTAAGATTTTATCTATGCCAGGAAGCTGGCATAAATTGTATGATCCTATTTCCATAATTCTTTTATATGCCAAGGCAAATCTAGAAGCTAACATTTGAATCCACATTCTTCAAATATATTTCTCCCTATCTTGGGCTCTTCTTAAGGTTTAGTTCTGCTTGCAATATGGAAGAAATATTTGATTTATCTATTGGGCTTCCTGAGAGCTAAATAAACACACTAGCATATTATGAAAGGGTTTGTAATAAAATGAACTGTAGCCATCATTTTTGCAAGGATGGAAACTAGAATTTGGTGTATTGTTTGCAAAATGAAGACCTTAGTTTCCAGAATTTATTTGAGATAACTTCATGGTAACAAAGTATAATTGCAACGTAAGTTCCAAAACCAGATGGAGATTTAGCAAACCTTATGACAGTGGCAGGGAACAGCCCACCACACAGTTCTATCCTGTCTTCCATCTACCACAATCTCCCCACCCCCCACCTTGTCTACCACAACATAGTTTTCACTAAAAAAGTTCTTGAATAACTTGAATTAATGGATTAATTCAGACAAACTATCTGTACGGGGATTTACACATTGTGCCAAGTTTAAATACAGTTTCCTTCTCTGTGGCTTGTAGGGTAGGATAAACATAACAGTGGGTTATTCAATAAACTATAGTTTTGGACAGTGTGCAAACCATTTCTAAACCCAGCTGAATCAACTTTGTTCTAGGTTCAGAATCTGGCTTGTAAGGCTGAGCAAATATAGCCACTGTGGTTTATTCAATAAGCCATAGTTTCACACAGTGTGCAAACTCCTTTCTGGATCATACCCAGCTGGATCAACTTTGTTCCAGATGCAGAATGTACCCCATTTGCATGCTGTTAAGCCAAATATTTCAAAGTGACTGACAGGGATAATGGCTCAGTCAAGCTACTACCTCAACCTAAACTACCCAAGTAGTTGCCTGAGTCAGCATCAGTGTTCAGATTTAGCTGATTGCTGCTAAGGGCCCGTGCACACTTACCGGAGGAAGCCCCATGGACCTCAGTAGGACTTACTTCTGAGTAAGCAGGCATCAGATACTGCTCTTATATCTTTGGGTGCAAAATTTGAACATGAATGCATGTTTTCATACCCTTGATTAAAATCTCCCTTATGGTCATGTTGGGAATCGACATGGACTGAATTGGGGCAGAGTTACAGAATGGGCAGCTTTTCTTTGCCAAATCTGAGGAGGCAGCTGAACATTGCCAGGAATCTCCAGGGCAGACTGGAGCTCCCACAAAGGAAGCTAAGGCAGAAAATATTTTAAATATCAGCTTAAAATGAAAATGAAGAGTATGGTCTGATACGATTGGTTTAAACACAATGCTACAGCATTGTTAAACATAATAA
Source organism: Grayia smithii (assembly GCA_032468115.1). Lineage (NCBI taxonomy): Eukaryota > Metazoa > Chordata > Lepidosauria > Squamata > Grayiidae > Grayia > Grayia smithii. The sequence goes on from JANHFM010003246.1 coordinate 333,602, forward strand.
CATATGAACTGGATATGTGTCTGGACAGGAGACCCCTGACAGTTTCAGTAGCCATGCCAAATTTTCTATGTAAGAGTCGGTACCTGGGTACATGTCATTGTTCAAACAAATAAGTAACCTTTTGGCTCTCAAAGGGTGCCCACGAATTGAAAAACAAAATGGGTTATTGCTTTTCTGATATACTTTTAGAACAATCACTAACTTCTGCCCCACAAGCAATGGAATTAAATGAAACCAAGAAGCACCCAACACAATGAAATCTAAGAAACACAGGACCAAAAATCATAAAGAACAGCCAGTCATCTGAGCAAACAGCAAGCCCTTCTCTCAAGCCAAATCCAAAACAGAACCAAAAGAACACATGAAAGACTACGGGGTGTCCTCAAGACACACACATTTGAATTCCACAGCCTAAGTCAGAAATTGGAGGGATTTTAGCTTTTCCTTTTCAATTCCCGTCTTCACTGAAGAAAGTGTGGAAGGGTTATTGGGGTTTTTTGGAGATTAAAAAGAAAAGATCAATATACAGGGAAAAGCACTGAATCAAGCAACCAAATGTTGTCTATGTGATGGTTTAAACATGGCTCAAACTGGGAAAGAAAATGGTCCTCTATAGGAGACTCTGCCCCCTCCAAGTCTCGGTGCTGGGTCTGATCAATCACAACCCTCAGCTTCTTTCGGGTTTCTACAAAATGGAAGCATGGCTGTGTTGCAGGGAGGCCTTGGCAAGGCAGAAAAGGAAGTTCTTGGCTGGGGAACGGGGTTTGCCCTGACTGATCACCTTTTAAAAATCCAGCCTTGTGCTGTAGGCCAAGGTGGGGAAGAGGAGGGGGCGAGGAGCGTAGGCTTTGAAAGGCTATTTACCTCTTGACGCCGTATGCCATGTTTAGCAAATTGTCGAGCCTGTGGGAGGAAGAGGAAGATGAGGAGAGGCCATTGTTAGTAGACAATCTCGTAACAAAAGGGTCCTGTGAGGTTATCTGCCCTGATTGTCAGTGCAGCAGAAAGGCAGCACATGGATTCTGTCACTGCCACAACTGCCATTTAATATGTGTGTGCAAAACCGCATCCTGAGGCCCTGGTGCCTTATAGTTTGGTTGGGGGTGGGAAGTTTAAAAATAATAACAAGGATCAGGTGCTCTACGTATTTTTACACATCTATTCTTTTCATGATGCTAGAAAGTGTTGGAAATGGGAGGCATTAAGTACTAAAGGGCGGTGAAAGTTGTATCTCAAACATCACAATGAGGATGAGGATGTTTCTGACACTCATTCCTTTTAAAAACAAGACATATAAAGAATAGAAGCGTACATGGCAAACATGTTTATAGTTTCATTTTGGCATCCAAGCCCCATTTTCACAGTGCACTTTCCTTCCCGCCTGGGCGACCCAGATTTTACACAGTAACTCTCTTGACATGGGATCTACATGCTGGCTTTATAGTACAAAAAAATTCCCATTTTCCTGTAAGATCAAAAGGTCTTTCTTTGGGAATATATAACCACTGTGGTTGCTAGACAAAACCTCAAAGTGCCTTGGTTGTTAAAGCTTTCAGTTGTCAAAATCAAAGAACTTAATCCTTCTCAGTTAACTTTCCTGAATTTCTAATTGCCCTGTGCTTCTGTTAACTCAAGTGTTCATCACCTGTACTTATACGGTTTTCCAGAATTCTAGTTCTTCAAGGAACCTTGTGCAAAAAGGAAAAGATTTTAAAAGCTTCCTTTCACAAATTGTGCATTAAAAAAAATAGAAATATTTGCTTGCTTTGTACAATGTAGCATTTTTTTCTACTAGAGATTTACAAGTATCATCTCAGAATTATAATCCTTTTAACTGGGGCATTTTGCTGCTTTCCATGTGCAGCAGTTAACTGTGTGATGGCAGAACTACATTGTCTAGGCCCAAGAATTTTGGTCTGTATATTATGGCTTTATCCAAAAACAGCAATATTAATTAGCCGAGGCACAGGGAAACCCTTATGTTCACACGTTCCATGGGTTTGTATGGATTTTACACTATATGCCATGCAGATGCCATGCTTTTGTATGTGACATTTATGTATGGGTAGAAATGCATGAGCAGCAAATTCAAATCAAGTGATCCTGAATTACCATTCAGTCCAGTCTAAATGCACATACACAAGGCATACACAGCTCTTCATCAAACAGATTGGAAAAGTTACTAAATTCCTAGCAAATTCCTTTTTTCATGGATTTACATCTACTGAATATAGGTTGTTTTAGCAGATCTGGTAGAAAATAATTACTGGACCAAGTATTCTGATTTTGGGGGCAGATTTATATACAAGATTCCTGGATTCTATCTATCCATAACTATAACTTGAGACTATTGGAGAATTAATTGATGGTTAGAGTATTATCTAGACAAAGAAACAGGAAATACTTGTGCTGGATTGCTATTTTTGTCTTCTGTCTCTACAAATCAAGCCAAATATAATGCAATGAAGCATTACATGCGTTTTCAAAATAGTTTGAACATGAATTGCAAGCTATTTGACTCCCAGACAGACATGATGGTAATTTCACTGATAATATTAAACATGGACCATTTTAACTGAGAGGTAATCCCCAAATCCATTACACACAGGTTTAGAAGTACCCCATTGAAATAGGAGAAACCGAACTAGCATATTTTACAATTGTGAGCAGCTGCTTTTTTTGAGTCCTTCAATGAAGAATGTTAAATTAGCCATGTTTTCACACAAAGCTAGTTGGCAGACAACTAGAAGACAAAAGATACAATTCAAAGAACACTTACTGACTCTGTTGAACATGACTAGTTGACCACTACTTTAAATGCTTTACAATTTAGTCAGAAGGGGCAGGACTGTTATAACTGCTTTGCCTTCATTTGGCCTACAAGGAATTCTCTGAAATTTACATTTTGGGGACTGTTTTCCTCAGGAATTATCTCTCCCAGCTCCTGGATAATAGACATTGGCTGCACAAAATATTAATCCAGAATCCTGGCATTGCATCAGGGGTACGTTTGGTGCTCTACAGTGTCTGATCACATTCACAGTGTGGGAAGTAAATTGTCTGAGATTAATTCCTACCCCAGGATTTGGATCAATAAATTTCCACTGTGATATTTCTAACTATATAGCTATTTGCAGGATAAGTCAAGCAAGGATAATCAGGCAGGCAACAAGCCCTAAAAGTATATTATAACAATCAGCAGGATTTTAGAAATTTCATCTTTGCCTCTGATGTAAAGGTGATTGTTATCAATTGATCAACACATGAGACATCCTTTGGTTTTGTTCTTCAACTAAGCCACAACTGATAACCAACTCTCGACTAGCATACCAGAGAATTAGATTACCTATGCTTTATAAAAGAATGGAAAAATGAGCTGCAACAAAAATACACGATAACTTAAGATATTGGTTTTTTGCCTCTGTCTTGTGGTCTCTTAAGTCCGAAACACCAAAAAACACAATGCAAAGTCATTTACAACTCCCAATAGATTGAGAGCAGAAAAGACTAAGCCCAGGTCAACCTCTTAGAAATAAACATCCTTGGATTTCATCTCACAATGCAGTAATAATCTCCAGAAGCAGAAAGAAACTTCTATAATGGCTCCCTGGGATGGATGGATAGATAGATAGATAGATAGATAGATAGATAGATAGATAGATAGATAGATATAGATACACACACATATATATATATATACATAGATACATATATAGATACATATATATAGATACATATATATAAATATATACATGTATATATATATATATATATATATATATATATATATATAAACACACACACAAACATCATGCTCAGTAAGAACAAGAAGCCTAAAGTACAAGTAAAATATTTTTTTAAAAATTTCAGAGGATAGAAATGCTCACTGTTTTAGTTCTGTCCTCTTCTACAAGCCAGTATGTTATTTTTTACAATCTTTTCTACCAAAATCGAGCATGCATACAAAATCCCTTATTCTTGGCAGTACTGCTTAGTATGGAACTGCCTAATAAAATCCATCATCCATGCTGTCTTGACCTCCCTTCAACAGTTACATCAGCTAGCCAAGCAAAGTACAATTTCATAAAGAGTCATCTGTAACATAATAGCTCCCTGTTCAGACCATTCCTGAGGAGGTCTCTAGTCTTGGCATTTCATACTTCAAGCCTATACTGATGGGTAGGAAATATGATAGACTCATACCTAAAAAGCTAACGTTGTGCCACCAATATAGACTATGAGGTGTTGCGCCATCTCAGTTGTTCAGCTGAGTCATAAAATGGGACCATTAGTTACCGTAAATTGGAAGGATGAACAACTGCTGAGCCTTGGAGATACCATGGGTGATGAATAGAAATATCATATGAGTGCCACACAATGTTACATGAAAAGGGATAATCTCACATGATTATTTTTCCACAAGAGTATGGGAAAAGGATATGTAAATTCATGTACCTTACACTACCAGAAGTGAAAATTTAATATATCTACTTCTCCAGTTGTGTTTCAATGTTTACAAATGGAAAAGTAAATACCTGCATCTTTACATTGAATACTGTTGTGTAAAGAAAACATATTACTTCTGAAAGAACCATAGCACACAAAATATGTGAGAAGCATAAAAGAAAACATTGAATACTAAATACATGCTAAATACATAGATGTCAAGCTGCAAGCAGACATTCCAAAACAATAAGGGAGAGTTTTACACCATTTTTGTTCTGGTTATTCAAGTATCTTCCAAACTGATCAGAACATAGGCTAAAGAATTCTGCAGGGCAAAATCTATTTCTGTTTCCCTGTAGGGTGAAAAGGATTCTAAGAATTCACAGGTAAATGTTTTCAGGAGCCTTGGTTCTTCCTCCTTGATAGATAGCATTGCCCAGACGGTTCTTTTTTTTTTAAATGGCACTCTAATTATGGAAGAGAAATCTGGCAACACTCTAGGTTCATCATTAAAACTCAATCTCCAGTTACATTAGCAGAGTTAGAATACCAGAAATTCTTGGGTTGGACAATAGAGTCACTGCTACAAAAATTGCTAGGAGAAAGATATTAAACATATTAAAAAACTACTTGACTCAGAACTACCTGTCCTACTCTTTCCTTTATCAAAAGCAATTTCCAGATGTTTTTTCTACCTTTGGAGTGTTTGTTCCAGCAGACTCCTCCTTGCAGCAGCCTAGCCAGCCAGAGGACTCCTCATAAAAACAAAATTCTGCAGACTAAGTAAAGCATAGAAAGAGTTTTGTCCTTCCCTTTTACAGGGAAGAACAATTTCTCTCCTTTTGCACTATTTTGTGGCCATCAGCTGTAAATATAATGCTTTATCAAGAAAAGGAAGAGAGCCAATGTATCTTAAGGAACAGTCTGCAGCATGAGAACTGTTTATTTGACCCAAGCCCCATGGATTATTTTTTGCAAGAAACATTTTGTTAAGAAGCAACTGGTATGATTGTGCCATGGGGCTGTAGAAGGAAACAAAAGTGTTTCCTATTATATTTGTTTGTGGATTAATGGTACCCAGTTGTGACAGACTAGACTAAAGATGAATGTCTCCAAGTAAGGGATCTGAAAACTACATCTCTCTTAAGCAGAGGGACAACAGCTATAAGGCACTAGTTGAGGAGAAGACCTGACCACTCAGCCTTCCAACAAAGGAGAGGGCAACATGTCTCACCTGAATCGCTGAGTTTGGTGGTGCAAAGGCCCTGTGTATCGCCGGGCTGTAGTCTGATACAGGTGTGTGAGTAATGCTTGCCCTGTCTTCTGGCTGGGGTTATTGGCAAACTTGACTGTGATGGGCTCACTAGCACCCAGCGGTTTCTGTCCATTCAGCCCCTTGATGGCTTCCTCAGCTTCTATCCTTTTGTCAAAGCGGATGAATCCCACGCCTCTAGACACACCTACAAATGGAGAAATGGAGGCATTAATGCTGATTACTGCATATTCTGATTGTTTAGGCAACAATGTCTCCTAGCTAAAGCAGAGACTCCAACTTTTAGTACCTTTAAATTGGTTGTAATGTTGAGCATTGTTACTGCTTTTAATTTTCCAGAGAAAGGCAACTGTTTGCAATGCATTTGGCAATCTTTATAGGCCAGTTGCTACTCTTAGGCATCTCTTTTCTTTTCTTTTCTTTTCTTTTTCCTAGCTTGAGTGGGAACCACAACCTATATTGCTTAATGATTCCAAAACAAGTTGACTCAGCTGAGTCAAAGCTCAGTCTAGGAACTTATTTAAATGTTTTGGGCATATATAGAATTTAGAATTTTCTCTGTGACATTATGAATGATAGTTCTCATTTATTTCTAAAATCAGAACTATCTGGCAGAGTTCTTTGCTTGTCACTGCAGAAGTAAGAGTGATTCATACAGTATATAACAGGGAGATACACATCAGCAGTAAAATATATACATTTGAGCACATAACTTCATACAAACAGTACGAACTTCATACAAACAATACAAAGTAATTATTTATTTTACATATTTAACGATACTTACAAATACATGCATAACCTCAATGTGTAACATAGCCTGCTTCCTTACACTGACCTGCTCCCTGCTTTAGTACCCTTGGCACTCATCTCTCAACAGTGGCACTAGTGTGGGGTAAAATCCCTGCTCTTATGTTACCTGTGACCTGATCCACAAGGATACGGGAGGTGATGATGCGTCCATACTGTGAGAAGAGCTGCTCCATCTCTTTCTGGCTCATGGTTTTGGGCAGGCCACTGACATAGAGATTGGCATCACGGATAGAAGCAGAGCTCGGCCGTGCGTAGGACACCTGGTGGGAAGGAGGGCATAGTTACAAGAGCCTCGAGAAAGAAGCAAAGAACAATCTTCTGAATTCTATTCTTAGATCAAAAGAAGTGACCTTCTATCATAAAACAAAACACACAACACTTTCTTTGAAAGGGAGCCAAGATTCCTATTTATTGATACCTTTTCTTTACCTCTATTTCCTTTCTCTACAAGCCTTTTTCTGCAAACTTTTAACTGCAGACTCTGTAGGGCAGAAATCCTTTTTTCCATGAGCATTTGGGAAGAAAATGGCAATATCCCTGTGTATATTTAGAAGATAAGATCTAATTACAAAACTAGAAGCTGGCACACAGCAAAGGGCCAGCCTCTAGCACCACCCCTCTTTCCATGGAGCAAATTGGGCCTCAGGAAACTCTTTGAAAATAAAAGTGAAGAAAGGCTGCAACCCAGTGTTTGGTGGGAAAGTGTGCCCATAGTGAGTAGGGATAGTTAAAAAAAAAACACCCCCTTTTGGGGCCAAAAAGCAAAGTGTTACCATCAATCAATGTTATGTAATAAACTATGCCTATGGTATATTCTGAAAACTCCAAATGAGCCATAGTCCCAGAAGATTAAAGATGTAGTTCTTTAAATCTTTAAAGGTGCAGTGGGGAGCCAATTTGATGTAGTAGTGAAAGTGTTGGCATAAAAGCCAGGAGACTCTGAGTTCTAGTCCTGAAAATTGGGTGACTTTGGGCCAATCATTTTTTCTCAGCCCAATCCATGATGTCAGGTTCACAGTGGGTTAGACAAGATTGGGCACAAAAATAGAGAGTTCCTGTCCCTCCCGAACCCTGCTCTGCCTTTAAGAGGAGTTTTCCCTCACACCCAGTGCTCCTCACCTTGATTGTTTTTGTCTGCAGTTTGAGTCCATTCAAGGTGTTGATTGCTTTGTCAGCATCATTGGAATCAACATAGTTGACAAAGCCATAGCCTAAACTCTGCCCTGGGAGTGCAGAGAAGAAGAAAAAAATACAGTAAAGATGATGCTAAGCAAGAAATGGGAATAAATAATTTTCTCTGACAAACCTACCCTGAACAAAAATAATCAGATAATAATATTTCAAAAAAGACACGGTGACAGTATAAATGTAAACTATTTCTCAGTTCAGGAATATGCAAAGTTTGTGCATTGAACACAACATCCAATCTCTGGATGACAAAAGCAAACACTTATGCTGGACAACTCTCAAAGACAAAAATACACAAAAATAAATTTCTGGTAAAGCTTTTATCTCAAGAGAAATCTACTTTATTCTCCAAGAAATAATTGAAAGGGAACAAAAAGAGTACTATAAGTTGTGGGAGAATACAGTAAGTGGCTGGGTTCATATCACATTTTTTCCACTTCAGTCAATATATTCAGTGTCTACTGTAATAATGTCACAATCCCACAATAGGCCTCAATCAAGTCCAGGTGTCTTTAATTTCCAGCCAATATGATTATTGCAGATGAGATAACAGGTTTGATACAGTATCTGTATGATGGCAGTGAATACATTAGGTTTTTTCAGATGATTCAAAATTATTGTTCTAGTAATGATTCAAAATTATTGTTCTAGTATAGAAGAAATTGTATTGTATTTTGGTTCCTCCTCTCTATCACTTAGGTAAAATATATTACATTCCATTTTGCTTGTCCTATAAGAATATTCTTGGGAGCTAAGAATGCTAGAATATTTATTAATCTACAGTTATCAACTCTACATGGAATCAGTTCTGCCCATTTCATCAATCCAGCAAATGGATGTCTGCGACACACTTATATACACACTATACAGGCAGTCCCTGCATATTGGTTATTATCTATAAAGCCCTACATGGCTCAGGACCAGGCTATCTCCAAAATCTCCCCATTGAATTTGCTTGTTGGAAGTCAGCAGAGAAAGCTGCAGATGATGATCACATAACTGCAAGATACTGCAATGTCATATCTGCACACTGGTTGCTAAATGCTGAATCATCATCATGTGACCATGCAACATTCACCACAAGCACCTGTCCTAAGTACCTCTCAATCAGTGCTATTGTATCTTTGAACAATCACTGATCTCAGGATTCCAAGTAACACCCCCAACCAGGGATGAACTGCTACCAGTTTGCACCGGTTCAGGCAAACCGGTACTGATAAAAGCTACCAGTTCGTCCAAACTGGTATTTCTGAAGATTAGCTGTGCCGCACGATTTATATTCACTAGAAAGCAGGAAATCCTGCTTTCTAGTGAATCTAAATCGTGTGGCACAGCTGTTCCCCCCTCGCTGTTCTACTTACCTTGTTAAGCCTCCTTTTTCCACACAAAGCGTGCATTTGACATGCACTATGTATGCATGGGCAGTGAACCGGTGGCAATCCGTGGAGGATTTCACCGCTGCCCCCAACAAAAGAAACTTCAAGGCTTGAGTTTCCTCAAAGTTACATTTCATTAGAGATGTCATATTGGCACTCTGGGAAAATCCAAATCTGAAAGTTTCCAGGTTTTCCCTACCCAAAGAAAACTTCAAGTCCCTGGCCAATACCCACAAGTCCATCACAATCTTTTTTATTAGGCCTTCAGACCTGCCACTCTAATCATCTTGGTTGCTTTTCTCTGCACTCTTTTTAGAGTCTCAACATCTTTTTTATAGTGTGGTGACCAAATCTGGATGCAATATTCTAGGTGTGGTCTTATTAAGGCTTTATAGAGTGGTATTAGTACCTCACTTGATCTTGATCGAATCCCTCTGTTAATGCAATTTAGGATTGCATTGGCTTTTTTGGCTGCTGCTGCACATTATTGACTCACATTTAATTGTTTGTCCACTAAGACTCCAAGATCCCTCTCACAGTTACTGCTATTAAGCCTGGTTTCACCCAGTCTATTTGTATACTTTTGGTTTTTGTTGCCTAAGTGTAAGACTTTACTTTTCTCTACATTAAATAGAGAAATTTCATTTTGTTAGATAGGGCCCAGTGTTCATTCAAGTCTGTCAAGATCCATCTGGATTTTGAGCCTATGTTGGCTAATCCTGCCAGCTTAGTATCATCCACAAATTTGATAAGTTCCCCTTCTATTCCCTCATCAAAGTCATTTATCAGTGACCTCAATCCTCAAACTCCTCACTTTCTCCACAGATTCAGGTCCCTCAGGGGGAAAAAATTAAAATTAGCTATATAGCACTGGGTGCCATGATAATGTCAAATACAAACATTTCCCAAAATTTTTAATAGTGACATTCATCAACATATTGTAACCCTCCCAGAGTTACTTCTCATGAAATGGGCTGTTATATAAATTTGGTTAATAAACAAAGATATTCACAGAGAAGAATTTTGGGTAGAAACATTGAACCAAGTGTGCTTTATTTTTAACATGCAAATATAGCAAAGCCTCCATAATAATATAGCAAAGCCTCCATAACTACTGTGAAAAAAATAGGAACATTTGTCCTGTTATCCTGATTTTGGATAAACAGCCCAATAAAAAGTAGGAGCCCAAACAACTCACTAATTGTCTAAATAACTGAGCTTATCATCACAATGGACAGGTTTCATAGCATTTGTGCTGTGTCTGGCTCTCCATAGCCTGATGCTGAGATTATAAGAAGTTGCCCTTGGTATAATTTCATTACCTAAATCAACAGCATATTATCAACAGCAAAAAACCAAATGAAATTGGAATGTATCACAAATGTTGAGGTGTAGTTCAGTCCTAAAAGGAATGTTCCTATTCAGAGGTTTGTGGTATTACATGAATACCAAAACCTCACCAACACATGTTCAAGCTTCTTTATTCCAGATACTTGCAAACTAGAAGCAGCATAGCCACTGATTCTATTCTATTCTATTTTGATTCTATTCCCTACTTTTTCTTCACACATTTACAGATCCCAAAATGAATTTATCTATCTATGCATCAGCAAACTGATTTACAGAATGCTAAGTATATTTCTGCAATAGTATATTGGCTGCAAAG
>JANHFM010003246.1:346489-360716 GCA_032468115.1 Grayia smithii
AAAACTGAAAAGTTCACCTGCAGTATAGCCCGTTATTATTCAGTAATTTCAAGCATTATATGGCACTTGTTCTTTATGTAGTCCTAAGATTCACAACACTGAAAATACTGAAGGGAAAATAACAAAACAAAGAAAGCCTATAGCAGCAATTAAGATACTGTTTATTATATTTATATCCCACCAGAATCTTATACAAACTCTTAGTAGTGTTAAGCTAATAGCAGGTGGTTTATATATTTATATTTATCACACTTGTTTGCCACCATCTCATCTAGAAGCGACTCTGGGTAGCTTACAAACATTGGAAATAAAAAATTGAAGCAATAAATACTTAATAATAATAATAATAATAATAATAATAATAATAATATATACTTAAAAAGACAGGAAGGAAGGAATCAGGATGCACATAGGGAGAGTGGGGTCTGGTCTTAATCCGTCAGCTACCTCCAGCATGAACCACCCCCATCTGGACGTCAGGCGAACTGGCAGAGCCAAGTCTTTGGGTCTTTACAAAATGTCAGGAGGGTGGGTTCGTATCTCTTCAGGGGAGGGCACAATTCATTCCAAAGGGCAGAAGCCAAAGCAGAAAAGGCTCTTCTCCGGGACCCTGCCAACTGAAATTCCTTGACTGAAGCAGTGGTGGGTTGCTCCCGGTTCGGGCCGGTTCGCGTGATCCAGTAGCGGTGATGCTGTAACGTCACCGAACTGGTTCTACACGACCGGGAGCTGGCCCCACCTGCGCACCCGTACTTACCGGTCTCTGGTCGGATCGCACGGAGCACGCTCGCGCACATGCGCAGAATGCTTTTTTTGAGGTTTTTGGGCCAAAAAAAGCTTCTGCACATGCGCAGGAGCGTGCATTTGGTGCGCGCGCACCAACCACGCGCAAAGCACGTGCACCTTTAGAACCGGTAGCAAAAGTAAGTAGAACCCACCCCTGGACTGAAGGGATCCGCAGCATACCCAATCTGCCAGCACTGGTGGGATGGTACAATGCTATTGGGGTATGACAGTTCCTCAGATAGGCAGCAGCATCCTTTCACCCCTTCTGACACCAGCTTTGCATTTATGCAAACTTAACTAAAAAGGCGGAATTTTTTTTCCTTGTCCACTCATTGACAGGTGCTAATTTATCTGATGATCAGCCTTTTCACATTGTCAAGTTAATTCATAGAATATAATCTTTACTAAATGATATATTACATCAAGGTATTAAATTATAGTGGTGTATTAAATTATGGTAATGATCTAGTAAAGAATCATCTGAACCTTGCGCTCCCTGCTGAAGAGGAAACTCACATTTTGTGATTAAACTAAGATAGTTAAAGAAAAGGAGCTTGCCTTTTAAGAGCAACAGGCTCTTGTAACAAAAATTTCAACACAATTCCCCTCATGTATATATACAGTTTTCTTAGTCTATAGTCACACAGTGAGAGAAAAGCTTTAATTTGGGAGCTTTTCTATATTCTTCTTTATTGAAGCTAAAGTAAATATAAAGATCTGTAGCAAATACACAAATCAGAATGGGAGGGTCTGAAGCATAGCTGAGTACCCCACAACAATGATTCAGAAGTCCTGGCACTTCTTGCTATTCATCAAGATTCACACATCTTTTTTCTGGCTCATATATCTGGGAAGTGAGATGGCTGCTTCAAGAGGCATTTAAAAACAGCCACATGTTTTCTTTTCATGCTCAGCATCTTGCAAAAAAACAAAACTCATATATTCTATCAACCACAAAAATCACAGTCTTGTAGCTGATTTTGTCTGATTCTGAAAGATAGTGCTATATTAGAGCTGATATGTATTTAGACAGAAAATCATCAGGAAATCCCACGGCTAGGGAACAGCTAGCAGCTAAAAACTACCCGGAAGGCAATGGCAACCACTTCCCCTATTATTGCTGAGAAAATAACATGGATATATTCATGCACTCACCCTTTAATAAAGTTTAGGATTATATTGGAAACATATGTGACACAAATCCTATTAATATTAACATGTTAGATGTTGCTAATAGAAACACTATAGTTCTCTTTCATATTATAGGGTTCAGATCAGGGATGGGCTCCTGGGGGTTCAGCAGGGTTCGGACAATCCTCTAGTCAAGTATTGCTGGGGTTTGGCAAACCCCCAAATGCCACCCCTGGCTGGCCACGCCCACCCTGCCCCTCCCCTCCCAGGAGTCTCCATGCAGCCCATTCATCATTCATCATTCCAGGTAAGTGCAGGGGCCACACAGAGGGTCTAGGAGGGCAAAAAACAGACCTACCAGAGGTTCCAGAAGTCTGGAAATGGGCCTGTTTCCAGCCTCCGGAGGGCCTCTGGAGTTCGGGGGAAGCAGTTTTTGCCCTCCCAGAGGCTTGAGGAAATCCTCCGGAGCCTGGGGAGGGCAAAAAAACGCCCCCTCCCATGGTGCAGGTGGCTGACTAGGCCACACCCACCATGGCCACGCCCACCCAGCAACGAGCCCGTTGCTAAAGGATCTGAAGCCCACCCCTGGTTCAGATGTCTAGTTTTCAGTATATGAACAAATTTTAATTAAAATAGAAAATATTTATCTTATATGCATCAAGACCAAATAGGTATCATATCAGTAATATGTAAATCTATTTTTTGAAATCTTTTGATTGAATGATTGACTAAATCTAATCTTCCTTCCTCAGTAGATTGTAAATACATTTTGTATGCTTTGCAATGAAGTTTTTCAGTCTTACAATGAAGCAGCTTATGCCTGCTAAGGTTTTCTGTAGTGATTAAGACAATTTTGAAATGATAGGTTATTTGGCTCTCTATTGACAAGCAATGAACAAATCCAGAATAATTAACTCAGTCTGGGCTTGCCCTCGGTCCAGGGAGCTGAATGGGGAACATTTTGGTCACATGCACCATCCATATCTGTTTTGGCCTATGCATTTCATGACCAAAGCAACCTGGAAAAGATTCAGAGAAGGACAAAAAAAGCAATTAGGGGCTAAGGAACTAAATCCTGAAATGAAAGTCAAGCTACAGTGATAGTTCAGCCTTGAGGAAGATAAACATGACCATGCTCTTCAAATACCAGAGAGGATATTACACAAAGATCATGCCTTCTCAAAAGGCAGAATAAAATATCCAAGCAGCTGTCACAGAGAAGAGGGCGTCAACCTATTCTCCAAAGCATTGAGGGCAGGACAAGAAGTAACAGATGGAAGCTTAACAAAGAGAGAGCCAACCTAGAACTAAGAAGTAGTTTCCTGACAATTAGAACAATTAATCAGTAGAATTTGCCTCCAGAAATTGTGCAAGCTTCACTGGAAGTTTTTAAGAAGAGAGTGCACAGCCATTTGTCTGGAAAGGTATAGTGCAGGGGTGTCAAACTCAAGGTTTGGAGGCCGCATCTGGCCCGCAGGGTGCTTAGATCTGGCCCTGGAAACAGTGAAGGACCAGCCCACAGTGCTTCTGACAGCGAAAGTGGAGCTTGGGAGGGCTGTGGGTGGCCCTGCAAGGGTTGCAGGAGGCCATCGCAGCTGAAAACGAAGCTAATGAGGGCTGTGGGCGCCCCTCCGGAGCTCCGTTTTCTCTGGCAGAGGGTTGCAGGAGGCCATCACAGTCAAAAAGGGCACTTGGGAACTTGTTTTCGCTGGCCGATTGGGCCACTACAGTTGCTCTGATGCAAGTGATGTCAAGCTGGCCACGCCCACCCTGGCCATACCCTCCACGGCCCCCAAGATCAAACACAACATGATGCGGCCCTCAAGGAAATTGAGTTTGACAACCCTGGGATAGGGTCTCCTGTTTGGCAGGGGATTAGACTAGAAGACCTCCAAGGTCCCTTCCAACCTTATTCTATATTCTATAGACTGTCATTCAGCTGAATTTTGGGAAAATTGTCTTGCCAGAAAGGACAATTGATTACAATCACTAAAAAACAAATGTAGTGTTTGGCAACTGAGCACACATTCAAATTCTCACTCAGCTGCAATATTTGTGAGTAGACTAATCAACCTCCATAGCAGACTTTGCTGTGAAACTGAATTTATAAAAACAAGATAGTATGAAAAAGTAGATAGGATTTTATTTGTTCTCAAATAGTATCCAAAAATACCAGTCCTGCCTTTTCAAGTACTTAAACAAGTAATTAATACTGGGCAATGGATGCTCTGAAACAGTTTATTATTATTATTATTATTACATTTCCATGTAATAAGAAAATATATAAAAATACCTCTGAAATTTCCCAACACCATATGCATTTTCATTTTACCATGGGTTTTTAGCCAGATTATCTTTCTATTTTCATACAGACAGACAGACATTTGCAGTCTTACCTGTGATTTTGTCTCGAACCAGTTTGCATGATTCAATCTCTCCAATGCTTCCAAACAGACTCTTGAATTCCTCTTGTGTCATGTTCTGGGGCAAGTAGTTGACTATGAGGTTAGTTTTGGAATCATCGGTGGCCCCATTGGCACTGATCAGTGGCCCATTGGGGAGGGAACTGTTGCTTGTGGGGCCGTTGGACACCTGGGTCTCCATTGTGCTGATTATCTGCTGAAAACAAGAGGGAGGAGGGAAAAGTGTTACGGTTATGAAGGATGAGAGGCAAACCCAGCAGCTTGTATGAAATTATTGATTTGCAACATAAGGGTTGTTGGAATGGATTATGCTTATAATATATTTGTTTCAGTGTTTTGGTTTCACAGAGGTTATATCAATGTAGTATATTTAAAAAATTCTTCTCTGACCATGACACAGACCTCTCAAATAGTTTTTATGCAAAGACGATACAGAAACAAATGGAGAAGAAAGAGAGAAAGGAAATACTAGAAAAAAGGAAGTGCCAGAAGGCACACGATGGTCCCACTTTGTTCACACTAATTTATTATTTCTATCCTGTTTCCCCCAAAATAAGACATCCTCTGATAATAAGCCCAATCAGGCTTTTGAGCACATGGCAATAAGGCCAAGCGCTTATTTCAGGATTCAAAAAAATATAACACAGGGTCTTATTTTCAGGGAAACATGGTATGTGATGCAGCTCCCAAAAAATTACTCCTACAGGAACGCTATGCTCAAGCAGAATAAATATTGCCCACTGCTGAACAACCTTGCCTGAACTCAGGGACTAAGAAAGAGTATTGCTAATACTTGGGTGGACCGACAGAGAAAATCAGTAGGATAGATGAAGAAACGTTGGAAAAACATCCCCAAACCACCTCTGCAGTTTTGCCAAAAACTGCTATGTAGATATGTGCATGAAATCACCAGGACTTGTATTTGACCTGAAGGAGATTTTAAACTACCATACTTTCATTTAATTTCTCACTATATTTTTCCATGCATAAACAAATTCTTTAAGCATATATTACTTCAAGTGGCTGGTTACAATTTATTTATAGTGCATGTGGTGGGAGGGTAGGGTAAGTACAGGACCTCTCAATAATTACTGATCAGTGCTTCTTTAGGCAACAACCCACCACACCCCCTGCAATGGTTCTATCCATTTCATTCCCTGGACATTTATTCTGATTGCTACAAAGCCTCTGTGCCAACCATCCACTTCTCTATGCTTTCCTGCAGGCTGCTCTTCTGTTAGCAAAATGCTGATTTCCTCTTAAACTATTGATCAGGCCATTGATTCTGCCATTATACTCCAGCCTCAGGCCAGGAATGAATATCATCAAAGAAAAATGCATCACTAATTTCCTGGGCCTGCCAATAATCTCCTTACAAAGATGGTTGAGGACAGGGCGCTCTTCTCTCACTATATGATATTTACTAGGCTTTGGAAATTTAATTTTGTACATAAAGATAATTTTTATTTCATTGAGTGTGGTTCCATATTTATTCTCCACAGAAATAAATAATGGTTCATCATTCAAAGCCATCATTCAAAAGCCATATTACATTCTAACATAAAGACTAACCAAGATTATGTGACAGAAAAATAGCAGAATGCCGCAACCAGACCAAGTTGTTGCAACTTGCTAATAATTTGCAAACAGTGGCATGTTTGGGTCACATGCAGAAAACCTTAGGAATTTATGTAAAGATATAATCTGTAAAGTGATCTAAATACAAAATGTACCTGAAATAACTAAAAAGAGATGACCAGTTTGAGTAACAGTCAAGATACACAAATTCAGAACAAAGCAGGGAACAGGGGAACAGATATGACTATAACAATATGAAGTCTGCAATTCTGTTCATATTTATTCAGAGGCTCTGATGATGATGTATAAATGTCTAATTTTATGCTGAACACCTATTACATTGCAAAGATTGTCAACAAATTTCATGGACATTATGTTAAGTTTACCAGTAGGAGCAGTTTCATACACCTTCTAATTTATATACACAATTTGTACTTTATAGTTGTAATTGCTGTACCAAATCCAAGTGGACATCAGCTACATACCAGTCTCTAGGCAAGCCTCCCCATGTTATCAGAGCATTACAATATATCCTATCAATTTATTGCCATGGCACTTTTAAATCTATATTTAAAAAAAGACAATTTAAGATGTTTCAGATTTTCAGGACTGTTGTGGGTGATTTATCTTTCAAGTTGGCTTCTTATTCCCAGATTGCCACTCTTTTGAAGCTGGCATAAACATCAGTAAGTACACCAACTGTGGTGCTTATTGGGGGGAAAAAAACACCACCTTGATTTACTGATGCTTTGTTAACTTCCATATTAAGAGTCTAGTATAATAAATTTAGAATGTCTTAATAGACTGGCAAATTTGTTTTCTTATATTTAATAAGTTTATTATATTAGCCCCATTCTATTTTATAAGCAACAGTCAGTAAAACAATAGTTAATTAAGCACAAAAGCTTTAGGCCTCAAGCACACATGGGAAGCTTACCAAAAAGCAAGAAGCAAATGCTCAGCCACTGTCTCTGAAGAAAAGTAAGGCTGGGATGAACAGCAATACCCCACTGATTATGTTTTGTAATGATCCTCTGATTATTTTGTTCAAAGTACTTGCAAGCCAACTTCAGTTCACCCTGCAGATGAAAGTTCTACCTGCCAATGGATCTATTATGTTACCTAGCCACCCTCGTGGTGATAAAAACCCTTCTTCATTAGTGATTTCTTGCTGGATTGATAATAAAGGAATTTAAATTCCCAGGCTAGAGATCTGAGACCATCCTGGCTCAAACTTCAAACTTCCCACTAGCCATGGTTAAAAACGACCAGAATGAGCTTCAGAGAACCTTGTGCTTCCCCCTCCCTCTTACAAGGACCATTTTATGCAAACAATGAACAGAGGCTAAAATGAAGCACACCAGCCACAATTAAAATTAGCAATAGCTTGCTAAATAATAAGCAGTAGTTTAAAAACTGGGAGCCCTTGCTTCTGAACTTCCATACTTCCAACTTTGCAACCATACTGGTGACAGAAAATGAAGAGCAGCTCTGAAACCCAAAGCAAGACAAGACTCAGTTGTTCTTGTGGCAAGTTCCTTAGAGAATCAATGCTAAATTGCCTTCCTTTCTTGTCTCTTGAAAAGACCTCTCAGTTACAGACTGGAGCTCTTAAAAGGAAAACTACATCCATTTTGAAGTGCAATATACTCTTTTTACTTTTAAAATAATTTATTTTCAACTTGGCATTCAAGGAACTGCCAATCTTTTCAGTCTCCTTAAAAGCTACTAACTGAATCACATTCTCATGCCAGTACCCTCTTAGCCAGATATTAGCCAGTTAAGTCCAGGAGCTGTATAGGACCAAAAGTAGCTCAAGCTTTATTGTTTTTTTCTAGATATTTTGTGCCAAGGAATAAACTTGGTTTCTTGTTATCAAATTAGTTAGAAGTTGGAGACCAAGAACAATTGGGTTTACAATGCCAGCTTTTAAAATAAAGAAAGATCTCCTTTTTAAATGAAGTTAAGTAATTTCTACTTTATTTATCCACTTCAGTTGGTAGAAAGAAACTATGAACAGAATGCATGCACACAGTACAGAAAGTCCAAATGCTCAGAATCTTAGCTCATGCTGTTCCATGTGAATAGGTTCAGCATGATTGACTTCATGGCCAAAGCATCTAGACAACCTTGGCTAAACTTGGAAAATGCTAAGCAAGGCAAAACCTAATTATTGCTTAAACGGAGGATACCACGTCATCCCCAGACTGTAGGCTAGACTGGCAAATTTGAAAAAGCAAACTGTTTCATATTGCTGCCCCTAAAATTACATGTGAACATGCCCAAGTAGTCACTGTGACTCAAGACTGACTTTTTTCTTCCAAGTGTTTTAGAATACAGGGTTAGTTATTCTATTATAATCAGTAATTACAGTAAATGGTAGATTATTGTAATCAAGATCACATTCCACTTCTACTTATATAAGACTTATTTTCAAGTTCTATAATTTCTGTCACTCTATGTTGCACCCACTAACCAGTGGTAAAATGCTACTGGTTTGCACTAGTTTGGGTGAACAGGTAGTAAAAAAAAGCTACCAGTTCCTCCAAACTGGTATTTCCAACAATCAGCTGTGCTGAGTGATTTAAAATAGCTAGAAAGCAGGAAATCCTGCTTTCTAGTGAATTTAAATCGCACGGCACAGCTGTTCCCCCCCTCGCTGTTCTACTTACCTTCCCAAACCTCCTTTTTCCATGCAAAACATGCATTTGGTGCATACTGTGCATGCGCATGTGTGCATTTGGCATGCACTGCACATACGTGGCCACCGGACTAGTGGTAAACCGGTTCAGATTTCACCACTGCCACTAACTTATATCAGAATCTAAACTTTTCCAGGTCTCATTGAACACAACAGTATGTCAACTGCTCCTCAATGGAGAGAAATATTCTGTGCCTTCTCTGTGGAGGCCCCTGCCCTAAGGAATACTTTGCCCCCAGAGGTTCGGCAGGCCTCCACCCTGTTAGCCTTCCATAAGGCTTTAAATATCTGGCTTTTCCCCCCAAGTGCTGGGAGTTATTTAGATGATGGCATGTTAACACAAATTGGATTTTTGTTTTTAATGTTTTATGTTTCAACTGGTTGAGTGTTAGTTTTTAAAATGCCTTTTCATTTTTGATTGGGAGCTGCCCAGAGTTCGTTGAAAGATGGGCAGATGTATAAATGCTATCAATCAACCAATCAATAAAATCAAATAATCTAATACAATAAATTTCATAATCAGAATGGCAAAGATCGTAAAGTCTGCATCTGTATTTATTATGGGAGAGATTGATAGGAAGATAAAAGGTAAAATGGAAAGAGAATGGAGTTGAGCCTAGTAACTTCCTTGAAAATTTTGCAAATTCAGTGCAACCTATTTGAACCAAAAAACATAGGGGTGAGAATACTATATACTGATGATGCTATCGGTCTTTTGCTTGTTACCCCTTGTTACCTCAGGGAAACAACTCCTTTTGAAGCTTTCGAGACAAGGACATGTTCTACAGAGAACAATGGGTCTGTATAAGCAGCAGAGTTACCCATTTTGATGGATGCCCATGTATCAAAAAAGTCAATACTCCAATGTTACCTCTTATGCTTGTGTGAAAGAAAGATTTGATAGATTAGAGCAGCTGAAAATGTGGATTCTTCTCTTTTATATAATTAATACAAGGTTAGGAAGTCTTGTTCTTCATTGCATCTATGTATCTCACCAGAAAGCAAAACTGGCACAACAGATACATAGGTGTAGTTCCTTCAATTGGAATAGAAAATCAATGTGATGCAGTATAATATATTTTAATTAGAAACCAAATTCCTATTCATTTATGAAGGTCCCTAGGCAATTGTTAACAAATCACTAGCACTTAGTATCCTCTCTGAATTCCAAGAAAAAAGGAATTTGCAAATTAAATTATCAAAATGTCAATCAGGACAGGTAATTTGCAAGGCTGAAGCATGTTCTGAGTGACTTGAAATGAACTGTAGAATAAAAATGGAACAATGCAACAAAAACTCTCGAAGCCCTGGCAAGCCCACGCTGACGAAGCATCACAGTCCTAGTGACAAAATGCTATCTATAAATTACAATTAGACAGCCAGGAAGAGTATAAGAACAACCCAGTGCATTGCACTGTGTATTATGTATTCCTTTTGGGGAAGATATCATGGTAGTGTGTAATTGGTATAATGAGTCAAGATAGCTTGACTGGAGAAGCAGAGAAAAGCAGGAAGATTGGCAGAAGCAGCCTTGGGGTGAGATCCCAGCATCCTACTTGATCGCAGTAGTCACCGAGAATGAAGCTTTCAAAGTAGGAAGAAACCCCTCCAAGGAAGAGGGAAGAGATCTGTAGAACAGAGCGTTCTTGAAGGGGGAACAAATATTGTCATGCACTAAGAATCTTCCTGTGGGCAGGGGTGGGGGAGACCTAACAGTGAGGGGTTCTATTATTATTTAAACCAAGTCCAGGGAAGATTAGGGTGAAAACTTTTGTAAATGTTTCTCCAGTAATATTCTCATCTGGATAATGAGTATATTAAGAGTATATTAAGAAAGCACAAGGGTAACTATGCACTCCACGGAAGACCCAATTACAAGACTGTATATTGATGTCTGCATGAAAATGCCAGGCACCTCTAAATCAGAATGGGAGAGTTAGCATGCTTAACATTAGAAGAAAATATAAACTCAGCAAGTGGAATGGAAATAATGCAAATAGAGGAATTCTTGGACAATAGAAAACAAGGTGATTGTAGACTTTAATTTGTTGAAAGAGAAAAGGGATTGGTAACATGAAGCTATAGAGAAGCCCAATAATTAGGAGGGACTTAGATTGAGGAAAATACAGGTAGTGTTTATTTAGCATCTGTTTGCAATAATTAGTGATGAAAAAGTAACTTTATGACCAATCTTCATATATACAACCTTCATAAAGAAAGCTAAAGTAAGAGTATAAGTAATAATGGTTTCACTTAATGACTGCTTTGCTAAATGACCAAGCTACTGGTGCAATTATCATTGTTAAATAAGGACTATCTATATTGTAAATGAACTTGATGGAGAACCCAGAGTGCATGAACACTAGCAGTAGTTTCCCAGCATTTGTTAAAGTTACTTATCCAATGGAATCAAGTATTCCAATATTCTGTTCTTTTAAAAGTAGTTGCCTGCTTCCAGTTCTTATAGGTATTTAGCAGTCTGAGGAACAGGAGGAAGAAGGAATGTTGTGGACAAGTGGTAGGGTTTAAGACAAAGGATTCCGGAAATTTGTTAATCATTACATGCAAATTCAGCTAAAGCAGGAAAGTAACATAGCAATGAATATAGTGCTCTTTTTTCGGGTCTTATGATCTGAATGTGAGTGATGATGGGAGATAAACAGACATTAATTTTAAGCAACTGATACAAACTTTCCAAACATGGTACTAAGTATACTAAGAAGTTTCCTGACAGTGAGAACAATTAATCAGTGGAACAGGTTGCCTCCAGGAGTTATGTGTGCTCCAATCATTAGAGGTTTTTAAGAAGACATTGGACAACCATTTGTCTGAAATTGTATAGGGTAGGAGTGTCAAACTCATGGCATCACAGTAGCATCACGTGACGCATCGGGACTTTTTTCCCCTTTGCTAAACCGGGTGTGGGAATGGCCAGCATGTGACGCATCTGGCCTGCAGGCCGGGAGTTTGACAGCCCTGGTATAGGGTCTCTTGCTTCAGCAGGGGGTTGGACTAGAAGACCTCCAAAGTCCCTTCCAACTCTTTTATTCTATTTGAAATAGTATGACTAATCATACCACTGTAATGGAATAGACTGTCAACAAACAACTTAATTTCTGGTGCAACTGGAAGACCCTTATAAGGAAGAAGGTTTGCATTTTGGTAAAAAACAAACAAACCATAGCAACCAAAACAGAGGCTTTGGATCCTTGGCATTTGAATAATACAATCCCAAAGGTACAATACACTCAGGTATTTTAGAGAGGGGAGGAAGATGTAACAATTCAACTGGATTGATCATTAAACTGATAAATGTCACAGGAGAAAATATCAATCTTCCTCACATGATACCAAAAAATTAGTTTTGAAATCATTAAAGTGTCAGCAGTCTGTGATGACTGAGTTTCAAATTTTCTTTTGAGGGCAAGATGAGTGTAAAGATGACACTGGGTAGTAGCATCCTCCTTCTCAGGAAAAAGAGAAAGAAACATCAGAAGGATGCTACTGAAGGTCATCTATCAAAACTCACTGATATGGATTCTGCTCCACTTATTCTTTAAGTAAACAGTGCATCTTCCATTCTCCAAAACCTCCATAGCCAAAAATTAGGCACCGGAGGCAAAAAGTGCTTGATATTTACACTGTTACACAATTTACACAATTATTTTGGAGGATTAATTTTATTATTGAACAACTACCGAGCTCTTGGTTAATCCAACATGTTAATAAACCTCAAACCTGAATATTTGAGATAGTAAAAGTGAGGTTTTGGCTTTGTTAGGAGAATTATGTGGCAACTATTAGTGTGCAGAATTATTATGCAACTAAATGAAAACCGGAAAGTTTCCCAACTTACTCATTTATTTCCATCTGTTAAAGTGAGAATAATAAACAAACAACTGAATGTAAAAATAAACATTTCTGACATTTCAAAAAAAAAAAAAGTGACCAATATAGCCACCCTTCTTTTCAATAACAATAACAATCATAAGCCTTCCATTCATAGACTCTGTCAGTTTCTTGATCTGTTGATGATCAACTGTTTGTGCAGCAGCAACTATTATTATTCATTAATAATATTCAACATTATTATTATTATTATTATTATATCATTATTTTTTCACCTTTAAAGCCTTTATTGGCTTTATTGGCTAGCCACGCAATGGAGTACTTTGATGCATGCAATGGAGCATTGTCCTGCATCAAAATCATGGTCTTCTTGAAAGATGCAGACTCCTTCCTGTACCACTGCTTGAACTGGCAATAGGTTGGGGAATTGATTTTGAATCCATCTTCAACCTGAAAAGGTCCAACTAGCTCATTTTTAACAATACCAGCCCATACCAGGACCCCTCCTCCAACTTGCTGGTGTCTGAGTCGAAGTGGAGCTATGTGCCCATTACTGATCCAGCCATGGGCCCATCCATCTGGTCTGTCAAGAGTCATTCTCAGCTCATCAGTTCATAAAACCTTTGAAAAATCTGATTCAGATATTTCTTGGTCAGTCTTGCCATTTCAACTTATGTGTCTTGTTCAGTGGTAGTTGGGTTTCAGTCTTCCTTTCCTTAGCCATGTCTTTGAGCACTGAACATCTTGTATTTCTGGGCACTCCAGGTAGGTTGCATTTCTGGAATATGACAGTACTGGAGGATAATGGATTCCTGTAGCTTCACATTTGATTCTTCTCAAATCTTTGGCAGTTAATATGCGTCTTTTTTCCTCAACATATTTCTTGTGACCCTGTTGACTATTTGCAACAAAACATTTAATGGTTCTATGATCATGCCCCAATATCTTAGCAATTTCAAGAATGCTGCATCCCTCTGAAAGACTTTTTACAATTTTTGACTTTTCAGAGTCAGTTACATCTCTTTTTTGGCTCATTTTGCCTGAGGAAAAGACACTGCCTAATAATTATGCACTCCTTGATATAGGGTGTTGATCTCCTTAGGCCACACCCTCCCTCATTACACAAATACACATCACCTGATCTGCTTATATCCACTAAGCATTCAAGTTTATACAGCTTGGAGGTGGAAAATATGCATTTAAATGATGATATGGTCAAAATACTCACTTGCCTAATAATTGTGCTCACAGTGTGTTTATTTTACATCCCACTTTTATTATTTTTATAAATAATTCAAGGTGGCAAACACATCCAATGCACCTTTCTCCTCCTTCTTTCCCCACAACACAATTCTGTGAGATGAGTTGGGCTGAAAGAGTATAACTGGCCTAAGGTCATCCAGCTGGCTTTCAGGGCTACAGTGGAACTTGAACTCAGTCTCTTGCTTTTGAGCCTGGTCCTCAAACACTGGATCAGACTGTAGCTGAAGGTTCTATTGCAGGTTGTAAAAAAACAAGGCATTCAGGCCCACCTGATCTAAAATTATCTAAGCTGTGAAATTTATGATTTCCAGATTTCTATGATCAGGCTGGATTAGATTAGATTTAGATTTATTAGATTTATATGCCGTCCTTCTCCCAAGGGACTCAGGGTGGCTCACAACAATGAAAGAAACACAATAAAAATTTAAAAGAGAATTCAACAGTGTATAAATAACAGTTAAAATTTAAGCATCAATAAAATCAATTAAAACAGTGA
>JANHFM010003246.1:382070-399251 GCA_032468115.1 Grayia smithii
AGGTGGTATTTGCCAGTTCTCCAAACTACTCAAAATTTCCACTACCGGTTCTCTGAACTGCTCAAAATTTCCGCTACTGATTCTCCAGAACCTGTCAGAACCTGCTGGATTTCACCCCTGGAGTAGAGATATCTGGGGGTTTTGGCCAAAACAAAATACTTTCTCTTGGGAACCAAGGACATTCCAGCAGGTGTTTGGAAGGAGGAGACTGGAGTCACCTAGCAACTGGATTGTATCCTGATTGGACTGTGTAACTGATTGTTTTGAGAAAGTGAAAAACTTATACTTTTAATTTAGGTGAAAACTGCAGGAACGTTTAGAGTCAGTTTTCACCAGCTTGTGCCAATATGACATATCCAATAAAACTATTCTTTCTTAATAAAACTACCTGCCTCGGAGTTTTGTTTGCTATGGATATGTTACTTGGAACCCTGATACATTACAGCAACCCCATGGTCAAGTGATCAAAATTTGGATGCTTGGCAACTGGCTCATATTTATGATGATTAAAATGTCCTGGGATCATGTAAACACCTTTTACACCTTCTCACAAGCAAAGTCAATAGGGAAGTCAGATTCATTTAACAACCATGTTACTAACTTAACAACTGCAGTGATTCACTTGAGAACTCATAAAATGGGGGCAGAACTCACTTAACAACAGTCTCACTTTATGCCAGAAATTTGGGGCTCAATTGTGGTCGTACGTTGAGGACTACCTGTACGTTGCTGAACAGTACATCTATCGCTTGGAGTGATTGCTGCTTCACAATGGGCAGTTATCACTTCCTTGGGTCTGAAGCTGTGTTCTAGATTCCCAGTGGAGAGAATAGGCTCTGTCCCACCATTCAACTTCTGATAACCTTATTTGATGTGCTGGCATGCTTAGGTGGAGGAACCAAAGGGAAGAATGGTTGCCATGCTATCATGAAGAGCACTGAAAACACGAAGAAAAATAGTAGAAGGACAGCTTGTTCTGTGAAATTTCAAACCAATCCAGATGTTCCAGGTATTGCATAGCTTTTCAGTGAAGTAACAGAACACCTGCCTTATACTGCAAGTGATTCTGACGTTAAATCTTTAGTAAGTATTCCACTAACAAGGCTGGGAAAGATCTCATCAATCTTCCCTGTCTGGTACCCCCCACCCAAGATGAACTGAAGTTTTAACTTTATAGTTTCTAGTACATTGCTCATGTCTATTCTGCCAGGCCATACTTAGAATACTGCATCCAGTTTTGAGTACTACATTTAGAAAGGACATTGAAAAAAATGGTGATCCAAAGGAGAACAACTAAGATGATAAGGAACCTAGAAGGAAAAACTTAAAAACAGTGGTTGGAGGGACATCTGGAGAGAGAATAAATAAGGGCAGATATCTCTATCTCTCTATATATCCATCTATCATCTATCTATCTGATTTACATTAGATGGCTACCCAGTTTGCAACAGCAACTCTTGAGATATGATAGCTGTCTTCAAAAGGCTGAAGGGCTGTCGTGTAGGGAACAGAATTGGTCAGAATCATTCCAGAAGAAAGGATGAAAAATAATGGGAGTAAAATATAATAAAGTTAGTTTTGATTGGCTAGCAGGGAAAAAAAATCCTAACAGTAACAGCTATTCAGCAGGTCACACGGGAGATGCTGCCCTCTAGTTTGCTGAAGATATTTAAACAGAGGCGGATCTTTTGAGGATACCACAGCACAGATACTCAATCTTACTTCAGCTTTCCTTACTTTTTCATCACCCTTATAACTACAATCACTGCAGGAGGCAAATGCTAAACAAGGACTACCTGTATTCCATTCCAGCACCAGCCAAGAAAATAGACAAGACAATCTCCAAAGACTTTTCCAACTCACAGTTGTTTTGATTTTGTGAGTTGTGCCTAGGAAATATAGGAATTGAAGCCCAATGCAGCTACCCAGCTAGACTGAATTAAAATGGACTTTGGCTGTCTGTAAGCTTCAGTTTCTGACTTCTGCAAAAGGTAATCTTGAGAGTACATTTGAATGTTATATTTTCCAACATACACAGGCAAAGCCCTCTATTGATAGCCCTCTATTTCCCTTGCAGAGGAAGGTTTTTCAGATTCCCCTTTCATTGCTTCAACAACAGAACAAGTTTTTGAAAGCTCACTTCTGATGAGAAATTAGGCAGGGTAAATAAGGAAGGAGACTTCACTTCATGATGATTATATGCAGCTTGCACTTCAACTCTTTAAATGCGAAGCCAGCTATCCCTTTGAAAAATTGATAAATTTTTTGTGGTCTGAGATCTGTGTCAAAAATTCATTACATTGCTTCAGATGGTAATGCAGAGTAAAAGATATGCAAGTTATGTCAAATTTCATCAAATCAATATAATAGTATATAATGAAAGGGAAGGGCATTGATTTCTATCTTCTTACACTTTCTGTTCCTCAGTACCAGGTCTCTTTGGAATATAGGAATAGAAATCTAACGTGAGCCTTCCTTTTTCCCTGGGGTTAGGAGGAAGCACTAAGTGCTAAAACCAGCCATGTTGCGTTTCTATATTGCCTCTAGTACCTGCTGGAGGAAAAAAAAATCACACAAATTTGGTCATGCTCATTTAACATGCATCTTGCATGCCGTAATACTGCAACTGTGCTAATTATGTTGGCCAGGTCTGGGAAGATGGGAATGTGTGTTCTAACTTCAGAAAGAACTTTTTTCTCTCTCTCCTCCCTCACTGCCAATGAAACCACATTTTATTCCTCCCCTTCATCTCCTGTGTTGGTGTCTTCTAGTATAGTTACTTGGATTATCAGCAAGAGAGTGGCAGCATCTCTATGACTTAGATAGAATGTATTGCTTTGAAAGACTGCCACAAAGTCATCCATGCCAATTAGCTGTAATGTTAAAAAAAACACCATCAGTCACAGGTCTCAGGGCTTTTATACCTTAAATGGACGTGATCATAAACCTATGGACTTACAGGGTTGATGTCCAAGTGACAGAAGGTGTTCATGGTTTTGTCTCTCTCTGTGTGTGCGCACATGCCTTCAAATCAGTTTTTGATATCTGCTGACCACCTGGACTCATCCCTGCAGTTTTCTTAGAAAGATTTTGGAAGCGGTTTATGATTGCCTCTTTCTAAGGTCACTTTGTTGGCTTTGTATCTAAAGTAGAACTCACAGTCTCCTAGTATCTAGCCTGGTGCCTTAATTCTAAACCAGACTGGCTCTTATATTCATGTTGACCGTGTATCATGTTAAATTTTATTATCTAGAAGAAGCTAAATGTTTCTCCCCCAATGTAGCAGTCCTTAGGTACTCCGAACTGCAAAATCCACAATCTCTAGTCAGTATTGCTAATACTGTTGACTGAAAGTGTTGACTGAAAAAAGCCAAGCTTCTAGTGTTCACTCTGAAATGCACAATTTTCTTCCATTAAACTTTTGAGTAAAACTGACAAATCAAGCTGATCAAGACCAACAGAAAAGTACGGAAGCAGCTGTACCATAAACAGAATGTCTTCATGCCTATAAAGAAATCTATTCCCATTATGAAGGGGATATTTCATTTTGTATTCATTTTCTAGTTCAGGATTGAGCTGTCAAATTACTCATTTAAATGCCAACGGCAGAGATAGCTGCATTTTCCACGAATCACAATTTGTGATTCTAAGTAGAAGCCTCTTTGAACCAAAGGTGCTTTCACATCTATAATTAAAAGGGAAGCGGGTTTGTCAAAAAGACCTATTTCCCAAAGATATAAACATCTTACATTATTTTTTGGACATGCACCTTCTTTCCGTTAGAAAAACTGTGTGGTTTATAAAGTTGTTGTTTTTGCTGTGATTTTATACACAATGGAAGGGTGAGGAAAAGGTCAGCAATAACTCTGCTGTTGCATTTACACTGGAAAGAAAAAAAAACATTATATTGATCAATAATAAAATGGGAAAAGCACCACTATTAGCTTTTAACTTGATCTTCTCTGACCTTTACCCTGTCGTGTTGGTTTTATTCTTAAATGTTATGTCTGTTGTTTCAAAGGTTTGTCCCATTTAGTCTTTTATTTAATTAACACATGATCTTCTTCACCAGCTCTAATGTTAAAACAAGAAATCAGCTTTTATTTCCTTGTTGAACTGTTGTCCATCTATGCTTTGTGTTTCAAATCATAATAGTTATCAATGAATTTTTATGCTTCGGGGATTACAAAAAAATTCAGAATACTGAATTTTCAATGTATAATTAATTAACCCAATAAGTGAAACATATATACAAACACACACACACACACACACACACTTTTTCATCTGTTGTACCTTTCCAATTCTGAAAATCTCTAAATAAGGTATTACTACTTTTCCTATTTGCTTATGCTGAATATTCTTTGTTCACACAATAAACTCTGCATGATGTCTTTCTAAAATGATCCCAAACTGGATTAAATTCATTTTAACACTAACTAGGTACATTTTAGGGGACACGGTGGCTCAGTGGCTTAGACGCTGAGCTTGTCAATCGAAAGGTCGGCAGTTCAGCGGTTTGAATCCTTAGTGCTGCGTAACGGGGTGAGTTCCCGTTCCTTGTCCCAGCTTCTGCCAACCTAGCAGTTCGAAAGCACATAAAAAATGCAAGTAGAAAAATAGGGACCACCTTTGGTGGGAACATAACAGCGTTCTGTGCGCCTTTGGCATTTAGTCATGCTGGCCACATGACCACGGAGACATCTTCAGACAGCGCTGGCTCTTCAGCTTTGGAATGGAGATGAACACCGCCCCCTAGAGTCGGGAACAACTAGCACATATGTACAAGGGGAACCTTTACCTTTACCTAAATAAATAAATAAACCAATGCAAGGTTTCTTCTGATCAAATAGCAATCACGAAAAGAGTAAGAGCAAGCAACTCTTGAGCCTGGCTTACAAAGAATGTGCAAAGAGTTTTAGAACGCTCAGAGGTATCTTGGCAGACTCTTGGCTGGACACTGGTCTTTGTTCCTCAAACAAGCAAACAACACTCTGAGAGGGTGCAAACCTCAGTTCCAGACCAAATCCAGTTCCAGATTTCAGTTCCAGACCAAATCAGTCAAGAACGCTCCCTGGGGGACACCAAGATTTTCTATCATCTTTGGGTCTTATCTGTGAGAATAAAATCATTCATTCACTTGCCTCAATTGCAAGCATCCAATTCACCATCAAAGGGTCTTTTTTGAGAGGATGAAATCAACAGATAGTGATTTTATAATCTTGTTGCCACATGTGAATTTTTAAAAAGGAGAGAAAAATATATCCCTTGTAAATGGCTTTGATCATAATAAGCAATGTTTATGCTACGTCTACTTCTCCATTAAAAATGCCCTTCTTTTCAAAAACAAAGAAAGCATGGCTTCTATGATTCTTCCTAACCTCTTAATAAAGTACTGCCCTGGGTCAGATGACCAAGAAGGGACTTAGAATGAAGGTGTCAGCAATCTTCAGAGTTGCTGCCTTTCCCATAGGAGTACTTGTTTCTGGATTTGTTTTCTTTACAGGCCCTATGTATTTATGTATTTATTTTATTATTCCAATTTATATAACTGCCCATCTCCTAGGCAGTTCACTGCTGGAGTCTCCCTATCCTCAAACTCAGAAGTTTCCTTTGCCAACTTATGCCACCAGACCAAATCTGATCCCGTATTTTTTGTTGTTTTTGGAGAATAATTAATATATAGTATGTGCACACCTTTGTAGGCTGATAGAAGAGATGCTACTCCATCACCTGCATTCCCACATAATAGCACTTTTGAAATTATCATTTGTTCTTGTAAAACTCCGAAAACAGATGCAGTGATTTCATTATTAGAGTTTGAAGCACAATATTCTAGTGATAGTTGAGATGAAGAAGGGAGAGAAAACAGTGGCTTTCACGTGTTCATCACATCCAGCAGGCCAGCCTGCTGCTACTTGGAAAGATAACTTGTCCCCCTGAAATGTAATCTCTCAAACCTGTCAAGAGTCATACAATTTCAATCCAAAGCCTCAAACCTATACCCAAGGCATTTTATGTACAGTAATTTGTCTAACATGATCCCACAACTCCAGTAAAAATGGCTCAATTACATTTCAAACATAAATTAGCTTGTGTACTTTATGAACTCTGTCCGCTTGTATTTTAGTCTGAGTTTGAATCTTCAGAAGACTGAATGTATCATACTACTGCAAACAATGAGGTCTTCATCATGTTCTTCCATGTAAAGACATCTCTAACTCATGCTTCTTTTTTCATTATTTTTTCTTTCTTTCCAGACACACAAACTCTAATAAAAGAAAAAAAGCTGCACAATGCCTTTTAAGTAGAAATGCCGATCCATAAGAGTTAAAACATTTGTTACTTAACGATCCAGTTTGGAATATCAATTTGCAAGTTTGGAATTTTTATTGGTTTTTATATTCAAACACCAATCTAGAAGAATTTTTGGACATTATTTCTGCCACAAAGACAACAGCAAATTGGGTGAAGACAGAAATGAAGCAGAGAATGAACATTCTCCAATTATCTCTTCAAGGCCAATTTCTAGCTTTAACTGCTACCCCAAGGGCTCTTATTTGGGTGCAAACCCACTGAATGAAATGATGCATTTTTGAGTAGATGTGCATTAGGCCTACATTATCAATATTGAAGACACAAGCACTATAATATTCCCCAGTATGTACTAACTGAATGCTAATACACATGAGAGTGCCAACCAGGACCAGTTTGACACTTTAGGGTATAAAAGACATCACATTAGTATACTAATACACAGTAGTATGTGCATATAAATTTTCTCTAAATTACAGCCTTATATAAAAGAAATGTAAGTAGCAGCAGAGATATACTTTCAATATCCCTGCCTCTCTCACATAGAGATATAACCTTGAAAGAAAGAAAAAAATCCTAAGGTATCAATCTCATTTTATAAAGGACATGACTTCTCATATTAAGAAGACTTTCTTGAAATTTCTTGAGAAGCAATGTATCAAATGACACATGCTGGTCTGAAATCAAACCACATTAAATGTGTATGATTAAAGCTTACACTCATTATTACCTTACATGCTCCCTTATGTAGGGGACATACATTACGTACGTATGTAGGGGACTTGCATTATGAAATTATAATGTGATGTTGGACCTTGAAATTTGACCATCAATAGGAAGAAGGATGTGCTAGCATTTCAGCAGCTGGACAGAGGACTTTTTAAAGAAACTGCATCGCGGATTCAGTTAGCAATTTCTATTAAGCCAAACCTTATTATTTCAAAATCTATTTTCAGAAGGCTTGCAATCTTTCCAGTAATCCTGCTATTAGGTGATAAAATGAACTGACTGAAAGCCAATGCACTTTTAAGAACTAATTGAACAATGCATTTTTTAAAATATTTCCACAGGGTCCAATGTTTGCTGGGTTATCCTGCAGCTTACATTCCTTCTGTCTACCTTTTTGGTAAGCTTAATGCATGTGCCAATTCCCTGAGAACTTTGGGAAAGAGCAGTATAAAAATGCAAACAGAATCTGCCAGGGGAAAAAAAATGCAATCATGTCTCCAGATGAAGGCACCCCTTCTACACACACACACACACACACACACACACACACACACACACAAAATGTGTTGAGTGTAGAATTCTTCTACACTGTTCACTTCTTCATCTTGGCACCTGAAATGCATGTGTGTCAATCTAGACATGGTTCTAGTGCTATAAAGCTCCTTTTAAGAATGAGGAAGACAAGCTGCTGAGTCATTTCAATTTGTCCAGAAGAGCTTTGCAACTATTATATAACAAAGAGCACTCACTCCCTTCCTCCTATTGCTGGAAATAGAACTTCAAGTCATGGCTCCCAGCCCTCTCTGGCTTTGCCGGTGGAGGAGCTCACTTCCCTACATCTCAAGATGGAAATCCTGCAGTTTCATTACCAGAGGAGGCTACATGGAAAAGGCATTTGTTCTGTCTGTTCACAGTGATAAAATAGCTAGTGGGAGAGAGAAAATAAAGAGAGAGATTGGAAAGCAAGGAAAGGAAGGACATTCATTCTCCTCATCTAGGTGACCTTCTGGTAAGCTGAGGGAGGTAATGAAATAATGTATAGGTTTGGGGACCTTGCAGACAAGAATGGTTTCTCTTTTGCAAAAGCAGCAACTAGCACTGAATATTGCATGCAGAGTATGAAATTGAGCACCCAAGGAGTCCAGTAGCCCTTGTTGTGCTATGCTCTGGTCCCATCTGCCCTTCTGCACTTGAAGGGAGTGCACCTTTAATAAGTGACAATGGAAAAGATGTGCCAGGAAGAACAATAATTTATTAAGCTTGTATGCCACCCAACTTCCAATGATTCTGGGCAGTTCACAACAATTAAACAGAAATTATAATGAAATCAATAAAAGATGGCAAATGCAGCCAAGCAGATGGAATGAATAAGGGCTTTCTCTTTCCCTTACCAAAGGCCTCACTGTTCTAAAACACAGCAGAGTGGGAGCCATCCATATCTCAGAAGTGGGGAACCTCATTTCAGGAGGCAAGCACTGCTCAGAGAAAGTGTGCTTCCTGGTAGATAATAGATAATACTGTTTAATCAAAGGAGCTTAGAGCATGCCAACCATGCAAGTTTGAATCAGCTAGACAGATATTATGAAAGACTGACAAAGATGCCCCGCTTCATGGTAGAGCTGGCTTCCAGAATTTGGCACTTTTCTGTATGGCTGGTGGTTGAGGGTTGGGTTGCTGCAAAAATCCAAAGCAATGGCCATGTGAATACATATAACCACAGGATAGCAATCAAAGTCAGAGATTCCTTGAAATTGAATGCAAGGGTTGCATCTCTGGGACCAATTGCAGTAGCATGGTCTCTTAGGTCTAATTCTGTCAATTATTAGATTCCTTAGATCTAATTCAGAACTGCTAGACTCACTGATAGCAAAATAAGCCATATGCCTAAAAGTAGAAGGTTTGCACATCAATTTTAGTAAGTTGTTAAAAGCAAAAGAGTGAAAAAAAGGTATTTAAGCATGGGGTTGTAGCTTCCTCACATCTTTTGCAATTGCAGTAGAAATCCAATCTTTGTTTAAAATTGTGTTCTAGCTCCTTTTATTGCAAATACAATCATGAAGTATTACAGTTTTGTGTCACCTTAAAGTTTAATCACCTTATTGTGGCACTAGCTTTCATGGATCAATACAGTACACCTTCCATTTGAATTATGCAATCCTTTATCGTTCTGACCAAATGGATCTTGTCTGATGTAGGAAAGCATATGCCTCATTCAATCTATTAATATTTAAAGTTACCACAAGATTTTGTTGTTTTTTTTCAGCTTATGATTCAACATTATCGCTTGCAATTACATAGGTAGAATCAAGTAAAATAAACATCAGGAATCCAAAGGACTGAGCAACTCTTCCAGTGGCCTGCAGTGACTATATGCATCATAATTTTCTAGGTTTCATTGCTTTAGTCTTCCAGAAATGTATAAAAAGACACCGATTCCAAAGCCCTAGATACAGATTTAAAATAAGCTAAGTTGACTTGATCAACATAATTTGTTGCATTCAAAGAAGTTGGATTTCTTTAGATATTACAGAATTTGAATATTCCGGTACAGGGAGAAGTGGATAATCTACAAATATAGAAAATAAGGAGAGAAGCATCAAGTGATGTTTGAATGTTTGAATGTTTATTGCATTTATATGCTGCCCTTCTCCCGAAGGACTCGGGGCGGCTTACAGTGATGTTGATGTAAACTTGATTCTTCCCCCCACTTTTCCTATCTTCCATTTTTAAAATGTTTTTCTTTACTATGCTACTTCTTGCTCTCTTTCTGCCCTTTGTACTTTGCATACCCCAAATTAGAATGTATCTGTACAATGTAAACACTTGTGACTGAAAACTAAGGTCAACTTGTGGCCCCAGAAGTAAACATTCCTGTTCTCCTACCTTTAAAAACCTTTACAATCAAGCAGTTCAGATATTTGGCCAGATGAAAAGAGGGTGGCAGAAAGGGAAAGATCAATAAAGGAGAAAATTTGTAGCTCAGGGTTGAAATGAGTGGTCCTTGGTGCTCTCTGAAAGTGGTAGTTTCCTTTCAGAGATTACATTACCCAAACTAGGAAACATCATCACTGCCAGCAAGGACTCCTCACAAAGAGAAAGAAGATATTTGAGTGTGATCTTGCCGGCAACCAGTTCTAGCCCACCACCACCACCAGGCAGCTTTGAGTAAAGGGAATATCTATCCTGTGTCTATATCTATCCTTTGCTCCTGTAGACAGCCCCTGTGGACAAAATGCTCTTAGTAAACCTTCATTTCATTTCCAGTTACTCAATATATGAAGTCTGGATACACCACATTAAGCAGCAAGCAAGAGAATACCACAGAGTCCCAGGAACAACAGACCAATCCAGGAGAGCAATTAAAATGCCAGAAGAAGCAAGAGCATTATAGGCTGCCATTAAAGCAAAAAAGTGGAGCTCAGCAAGTTTAAGAGATTATAAAGCAATATGCTAGCAAAGACTGAATACAGCAAAATGTAGTCCTTCACAGGGCATTTACTAAAATGCTTTAGAATGCCATGCAATTGGAAGGCTTCTTGGTTCAGAACAGAAGTCATTATAGGTAATGATCCTTTGCATAGATAGGATATTAGAAATGAAGCATTACTCTTCAGTAAGATAAGCCAAGTCATATTGCCATATTGCTGTAGAAATTATGGGACTGATGTCTTCGGAAAAACTAAAGGAGAGTCAGGATAGCTGTTCTTTGGGTTTGTTTTCATCCCAAGATATACAGCTAGGCAAAAACATCCTTGGCACAGCCTCTAAACCTCTCCAAAAATTACTATCAACTATAACATTAACATATCACAAACGAAATAGTATTACATACATAGGAAATAATCACACATCAACTTTATGAGAATATAATTAGATCAAGACTTAATGTAAAATTAAAATATGAATGTAAATAACATTTAGTTTTGACTAAATCTCTCCTCCTTTTACAAATGCAGTTTCAGCTATGCCACTTATAAATAAATATTACAATTTAGTTTTAAAAAATGTCTGCATCTTTACTTTTGTTGTAGACCAGTGTATACTAGACCCTATTATACAACCTCCTGGCTTCCTTGCAGCCATAGTCTAAGATCTGGAATAACAAGCAATCATCAAAAACTGCTGCTGCCAAGATTCATCATCTGTGCAATCAATCACCCCCAAATCATCCACCAAAACTCATTCTTCTAAATAAGGGATGCACAATCTTTTTGTAACCAGTTGTTGCACTTATTATTTTGGAGAAAACTGAGGGGGTGGATTCATGTTGGACCTGTGGGTAGGACTTAGGTTTTCTTTCTTTTTTAATAGTGACATGTTTGTTTAAGGCTTAGACTGCAGTTTTCATCTGCTTCTCTGATGACAGTAAGAAACTGGGCCATCACTGTTTTCAGCAATTGCAGCCAGAAGGGTTCCAAAGGAACTGCAGGCTGCTCATCCTGCCCTAAAAGGTCAGCTGGAAAGAATGTGAAAGATGTACAATCACACCACGGAGCAACAAAAAACAGCTAGAAAGCCCTAGCAAGAATTAACAAGACTAGTCCCAAGTCAGGTCATTGATTTTCTAGAAATTTAGTTTCTATTTCCAAGGAGTAATGCTCCCTTCTCAATGACAGTTTTCTCTAACATCTTCAAAATTTCCAACTAGATTAAAGAAAGCATAGAGGTAAGGGTTACCTTTTCTCCAATGTAATGTATCCACTACTGTGACTAGATATTTCTGAATGGATGTGGAAAACTACCAAAACTATACAATTTATGACTTGCAAATCAGCATATCAATTCAAAATAAAGTGCTCCCTTTGTTGCAGTATAGATGCTAAAATTGTAATTGACCGGGTACAGGAATGATTTGAACTGTGGAAATATCAATTTAGGGTGGGAAAACTTCTCAGAAAACTTCAGGAGTACAATCAATAGCCAGAAATATATATCTATAAGAAACCAATGGTGGAAAATAGCATATGCTTTAAATGGGAAAAACTCAAAGATGCACAGCTATCATTCTAATGTGATATAATATTCTAATGTTAGAATAATCATTCTAATTATGATCTAATGATCATAATGTGCCTCAAGGAGCATTCTTTAGTTTTATCTGTGAGACAGCCAAATGAATCCTGGAGCTGAAAAAATACCATGTGGTTCTGCTGGGTCTTTTCTGCTCCCCAGAGGCCACCCCATCTCCCAAGAGAATATGTCAGAAGCTGGAGACCAGAACAAGTAAAAACAGTTATTTTTGCCCAGCGCTTTTCAGAATACTAAGAGAGAGGCCAAAGTACTCATGGAATTCACAATGCAGTCCTATCCCTGTCCACTTTCACTTGTCCTGCTAGCTTAACTGCATCTTCAGCTAAGGATTTACAAGAACTGCAGTCCAGTTTCACTTTGTTCACAATAAGCAAAGTATCCCCCCCCCCCCCCCAGGCAGCACTGTTTGTTATTTTACTTGCAGGATTATCATTCATTCATTACTTTGTACTAGTGTCTGCACTCAAGGTTTCCTAGAGAATGCTGGTCACTGACCTGGGGGCAGGGTTGTGTAAACAACTTGTGCTTTGGAGGTTTTTTTTGGAAAGCATTATTTTCTTTATTTATTAAATTTATATACCACCCATTATGCTATCCAAAGATATGAGAAATACCAGGAGGAGGTGAGAGTCCAAGTGGTAAGTTTTCCAAATAGCAGAGACTGTGGAAGCTTTCTGCTCCTTCAGTTTTTTTGTAAAGCCAGATAGTGCAGAAGGGGAAAAAAATAAGGGGAGAAGAATTCAGCAGCTGGCACTGAACTCACAACCATTTTTAATGAACTATTTTGAATGAAGTTTTCAATTTAAACAAAAAATGGGAGACAGAGTAACTAATGTAAGTAGGTTCTGGATGCTCAAATGAAAATTTACTAGAGGTTGCCATTAGTTTTGAAGACTAAGAATCTTTGAGAATGTCCTCTTTAAAAAAAGATTCAAGGTATTGCACCAGAAAAAGAAATCAGACTCTTTAAGCAATAGAAGTCACACCCTTTGAAGTCCTTGTTAACAGACGCATTTTTAGCAATACTAAGTTATTGATCATTTTTTGGTTCTCTTTAGATCATTCTAGGGAGAAAAGTAGCATGCTGCTAAAAATTAGAGGAGTAAGAGTAAGAATAGCATTATTCCCCCTGGCAGAGGCTCCAGCCTCAGCCACACCTATTGGTAAAGCCTGACAGCTGTTTGGTCCCACCCACCCCAAGCTGTGCATTTTAACTAATGGGACCCAAGAGTCCTACTTCCCATCCCTTTTGTCTTGAAGAATAGATAGAACCCCAAAGGTCCAATTTCCTGTTACCAAGCTCATTTTAAAGCTGGGGGCTAAGCTTGTAACTTCCCGCTCAAACCCAGTAAAGATATCCTTCCTGTAACTAATGCACACACACCCTGGAAGCTAAAAGAAGAACCCAGTATTTTTGACAAGAAGATCCTAGTGGCCTCCTGTGTCAGCTGCCTACCAAAAACATTTCCCCCCTCATTTTCATGCTCCTGTTTCTCATCCTGAATGATGCAAAACTTGTCTGACTATCTCATAGTAAAACCAATGGCATTTACCAAAAATTTTGGTTTAGGTGAGATACAGTAGGTGTAGAAGGGGAAAAAAACCTAAGATTAAAGGGACAGATTGGAAAAAAATATAACTGGAAGAAGGGAAACATGTATTGACAGAAAAGACAGAAAAGACACACTAACCTTCATTCCCATTCAAAGAACCATGTATTAAAAGGTGACTGGTAATACCTTTCCAAACTTATAAGTTATATTAAATAGGCATAAGCTTTTGTGAGCCGCTGCTCTCTTCATTAGATCAAAAACTTCATTAGATCATAAAACTGATGCTTTTCAATAAAATGTGTTAGCCTGAATAGGTGCTGCCAGTCTCCTCCTGTTTTTTGGCTACCATAGATTAACATGGCTTTCTTCCCACAAAATGTATTGGGGTCCATTTAAAACATTTAAATGCTGTTCAGTATGGATGACCCGTTCTCTGTCATCCATTTTTTCTTACCACAGCACTAGCAAGCTCAGGGAGTAAAACCTGTCAGCTCAGTTTCATTCAACCACGTAACAAAGCAACTGTTAGAATCCAAGCAGAATTAGTTTGTTCGGAAAGTCTATGTATTGCCTCTGTCCAGAGTTCAAATTCAACCCAACCTCAATCACCGTTTTGAAAAATAGAAAGCGACTCTCCCAGCTTGTTAGGAGGATCAGCCCACTATTGTAAGGATGTCTAGATTAAATTTCAGGTAAGTAATTTTATTGCTGTTAAAATGGTAAAGAAAGATACAGCATCTTATAGACTAAACCGAATGTTATTCTGTATTTTTTCTACTTCAAGTGTTATCTGTAACCTGCACAACTTCAACTGAATTTTAACTTGTCTGAAATGGTATAGAGTCTCCTGTTTGAGCAGGGGGCTGGACTAGATGACCTCCAAGATCCCTTCCAGCTCTATTCTGATTGATCTAACATAAATCCAAGCAGTTCAACAGGGCGATTCCAAGTCATGCATTAGTGATTCTATCAGCCCCATTTTGAAAGAAAATAGCCTCCTTCTCTCTACCTGTGTTGATGCAGCATCACTCAGTCATTGTTTCTCACCCCTTTACAACTTAATGGAGTGTGGTAAAAGAGAAACATCTAGGTTTTCCCTGCCAGTGAGAGAGGTGGGGACCTATAATAATGAATGGAATAGCCTACCTGCCCCCTTCTGCTAAATCAAAGTAACTGTACAGCAAAGGCACTCCCCCACCCCACATTGCCTGCAAAAGCCCCACAGTCCTCCCTGCTCCAGCACACACCCCATCCTTCTTCTTGCAACTTGAAGAATCCAGTTTCCTCTCCATCTCTGGCTCACCAGCTCTCTGCTGCATTGCTGACCCTCTGGCTTTTCTCTCTACTTCCCTCTCCTGCACAAGGCAGACCGCTCTTTCAGAAAAGAGAACTCATATCCACATTAGACATCCCACAGGACCCCCCCCCCCCGTTCTTAGCAAGCCCTATTTCCAAAGGGTGGGGTATACAATGCGGCAAGGAAAGGGGAGGGAACACCCAGAGCAATAGCGACAAGGTCATTGTGGCTTTGTGTCAAAAGGGTCTGCTTCTCTTGCCTCAAGGATTTCTTGAAAGTGTTCATCTTGCCTCTTGCAAAGGGAGATATTTGGTCATTTTGCATCCACCCAGTCTGCCAGGCTTCTCTCTTGCACCCCCAAAGCCATTCAGATCTTGCCACCTGCCCTCCATGGCTCCCAACATCACCACGCAACCACCGGGTTTTTCTCCATCTCAGATCTACACATTTCTTACTTCCCATCCCTTCTTTCACCTTTCCACCCCCTCCTTCCGCCTCGTTCCTCCTCTTCACAGCCAGGGGATGAGCATTTGCAATAGTTTAGTGCAAGCCGAATGGGCGCTGAGGAGGCACTTCGACCTCTCCCCTAGGCTGCTGTCAGCTCCTATTGTTCAGTTGCAATGCTCCTGTCGGCAGACTCTCTCCAGCTTGTGGGGTGGGGCTGACGAAAGGGGACCATCTACGCTAAGCAGAAACGGCGCGGAGGGGGGGGGGCGGCTTCGCAAAGGAA
Organism: Grayia smithii; assembly: GCA_032468115.1. Classification (NCBI taxonomy): domain Eukaryota; kingdom Metazoa; phylum Chordata; class Lepidosauria; order Squamata; family Grayiidae; genus Grayia; species Grayia smithii. The sequence goes on from JANHFM010003246.1 coordinate 397,726, forward strand.
AAGAGCTGGCATTTGCAAGTACACCGCGACATGCAACGCGTCCTTCTCCACTCTTGTCTCTTCTACGGGAGGGTAGGGGCGGCGGCAGCGTAGAGATGCAGGTTCTAGACCGAGGCACGTTGCAACGGAATCGATTCTGGCAGCCTCTTTCCCCATTCCCTGTATCTCAACTCCAAGTCTCTTTCCCGTCCCGCCCCCGCTCCAATGCGCCGAAGGTGTCGGCCGTTAGCTGCGCCTTGACGCCTGAAGATGCGCGTCGGTGAGTGAGACTGGAAAAGGCCCCCCTCCAGCCCCCACTTCCGCGGGCAGCCGCCTCTCTGTCAAGGCAAGCCGAGGCGCTCCGATCCCGCAGAGAAAGCGCCTCACCTGCAGGATCCCGACGTGCGCAAGGCACAAGCGGTTGCCCGCCGGGGATATGCGGACAGCCCAAGGCGAAGAAGGTGCACAAAATGACCCTTCGAAGCTCTGCGGAAATGCGCAGCCGGCTGGGGCAAGGTCTCCTTGGGCACCCCTCCCAAAGAGACCCTCCCCTAAAGATCTCGGCTGTCTTTCTCCCCCTCCCCCTGAAAACACGCAGAGACAGGAGGAGAGACACACCCTAGTCCGAATTTCACGCCGCCCGATTAAGCGTCAATGGGGGCCCTGCTGCTCGCGGTGGGGGGAGCGGGGGGGCAGATGTCCTTTCTCTTTCCTTCCGGAGTGACCTCGACCACGATGCGTGGAGAAGTGAATGGGTGGTTATTTTATCCGCATAACCATTCATCCTTCCCCACCCCCAGCACGGAAAGAAAAGCCTGCAACTAGCCGATCCCGTAGCGTCGCATTAGAATGGAAGCGATCGTTCCGGCTCGCGTTCACACGCCATCAGTTCCACCAGGATCCGCACTCGCCCTTCCCAACCCACCGACGCAGCCCGACTTAGGTGTGGGTGTGAATTCCCCAAGCACATCTGCGCCTTTCACTGCGGGTAGGGGATCACGGGGGGGGGATTTGTGGTGTACCTCTCAAAGCCCACCTCGCCTAAAGACGGAGGGGACGCGAATCTGCTCGCCCTTTCCGCCGCCCCCAAGATCTCACTTTCCCTCGTCCTTCCAGGCCGAAGAGCCCCATAGTGAGGTGGGACCCCCATCTACTCGTCACCGAAGGCATATACAGGAATGACGGAAACGCGAAATACCTACAGTGACCATGCTGGGGGAGCGCCGGGGTCCAGCCGGGCGGCGGCGGCTCCTCGGAGGACGTGGACTGCTGTACAATCGGGCTTCTTCGTCCTCCCCGGGTGGGGCGGGTCGGAACGGATTGGTCCCGCGTGCGGGAGGGGTTGCTCTGCCTTCCCGATCGATGGTGATCTGGACCCCCCCAGCTGCAGTGGCGCATACAAAAGGGGGGTCCGCCCGTGCGGAGGGGAAGAAAGAGAATAAAAATGGTTGCGCGGTAACGGAAAGAAACCCGCTCTTGACCAAACCAATTCCCTTCTTGGGGTAAAGGGAGGGGGGAGGGACGGAGGGACGGGAGGAGAGGAATGA
>JANHFM010003246.1:407575-419400 GCA_032468115.1 Grayia smithii
GTATAAGACACACTCCCCACCTAAAAGTGGGTGAAAATTGTGCGTCTTATACACCGAATGTTGCCGAAGCCCCACCCACCCACTGGCCCCCACCCTTCGGCCATTTTCAGCCTCTGTGCGTCACGTTTTTGGCCTCTGCATACTCCATTTTAGTCCCATTCTAGACTGTGGGGATTGCCACAACACGTTGCTGCTGATCGCCACCTCTATGCATTTAATTTTTGGCCTCCGTACAATGTGTTTTTGGCCTCCACATGCCCCAATTTTGGCCTCTGTGCATTGCGTGTCCGGCATTTTTGGCTGGTTTCAGGTGGCGGCAATCAATGACAGTGGTGGCAATCCCTACTGCCTGGAACCAGCCAAAAATGTGATGTGCAGGGGCCAAAAATGCTACACCCGGAGGCCAAAAAGGCAACGTGTGGAGGTCAAAAACATGATGCATGGAGGTAGAGATCAGTGGTGATGTGTTGTGGTGATCCCTGCAGCCTGGAATGGGTCTAAAACAGAGCATGCAGAGCCCAAAAATGTGACATGCAGAGGCCAAAAGTGCAATGCACGGAGGCCAAAAACGCAACCCGCAGAGGAGGCGATGGGCTGTGGCGATCCCCGCAGCCGAAACAGCTGATTGGCTGCTGTATTCCATGAGGTTGATCCAACTGCTTGTGCTGAATCAGACTACGATATTGTGCTGAAGCTGACCAGGCTGTTTGCTATTTGCTAAAAAAAAACACTAGCCAGATGGATGTTGGTAGGCAGAGGCAGATTTTTTTGCTTGTTTTCCTCCCCCAAAATTAATGTGTGTCTTAAATGCCAGAGTGTCTTATACTCTAAAAAATACAGTAACCTAGCTGACAATTTTGTCATCCAAAAGATAGAGGAGGGAACTAGAGGAAAAGCTATTCTGTACCTAATTCTTATTAATAGAGAAGAGTTGAAGTTGTTGAAACTTTAGGCAAGAATGACCATGTCACATTGGAATTAAATATAATGCAAACAAAGCAATAGAATATACTCCAACCAGTTTCTTAAACTTTAAAAGAGCTTATTTTAACAAACTCAGAGAGAGCCTAAGCAAAATTTAATGGATAAAAATCCTAAAGGGAAAAACAACTCAAGAAGTGTAAGAAATACTGAAATGTGATCATAAAAGCATAGTCCAACACAATACCATTAAAAAAGAAAAACAAGAAATCCGAGAAGAAACCATAATGGTTGCACAAAGATCTCTCTGATAAACTGAAAGACAAAAAAGAAAAGTACAAGAAATGGAAGGAGGGACACATAATTAAGGCAAAATATCAGCAGATATCCCAAATCTGCAAAGATGAAGTCAGGAAAGCAAAGGCTCAGAACGAACAAAGACTTGCAACAAAAGTCAAAAATAATTTTAAAAAACTTTCTTTAAACATAAAAGTAACAAGAAAAAAGTCAAGGAAACAGTCAGTCCACTAAAGAGAGAATATAGTAAGGAACTAATAGGCAGTAGTGAGAAAGCAGAGCTGCTTAACTCATTCTTTGCATCAGTCTTCACACAAAAAGAAACTATAGCCCAACCTACCAAAAATATAACTGTAAAAGACAGACTAGAAATAAAAAATTAAAATAAACAAGAAAATGGTTAGAGAACACCTGTCTGACCTTGATGAATATAAATTACTGGGACCTGATGGATTACATCCCAGAGTTCTGAAGGAGCTTGCAGATGTTATCTCAGAACCATTATATCATATCTTTCAAAAATATTGGAGCATTGGGGAACTACCAGAGGATTGAAAAAGAGCTGATGTGGTTCCCATCTTCAAAAAGAAAAAATGGGGGGTGCGGGGGGGACAGACTTAGGAAACTACAGACCAATCAGCCTAACATCAATACCTGGGAAGATACTTAGAAAAAATAATCAAAAAATAGATCTGTGAACATCTAGGAACAAATAAAGGTATAACTAGTAGCCAACATGGGTTTGTTAAAAACATATCATGCCAAACTAATTTTATTTCATTCTTTGACAAAGTGATTAAATTAAGTAGAGCAGAAAAATGCTGTGGACATAGTATATTGAGACTTCAGCAAGGCATTTCATAAAGTAGACCACAACCTACTTCTTGGTAAGTTAGAAAAATATGAGATAGACAGCATCACCATCAAATGGATTTGTAGCTGGCTGACAAACCGTACTCAATGAGTAGTCCTTAATGGTACTACATCTATATGGAGAGAATAAGCAGTGGGGTACCACAAGGCTCTGTCTTCAGCACAATACTCATTAATATCTTCATAAATGACTTAGATGAGGGAATAGAAGGGGAACTCATCAAATTTACAGATGACACTAAGCTTGCAGGAATAGCCCCAGAACACAAGGTCAGGATCCAAAAAGATCTTGATCAGTGGCGGGATTCAAAATTTGTTACTACCGGTTCTGTGGGCACGGCTTGGTGGGCACAGCAGGGGAAGGATACTGTAAAATCTCCATTCCCTCCCCACTCCAGGGGAAGATTACTGGAAAATCCCCATTTCCTCTCGATCAGCTGGGAATTGGGAGGCAGAGAATAAATGGGGGTGGGGCCAGTCAGAGGTGGTATTTACCTGTTCTCTGAACCAGGGGTGGGTTCTACTTACCTTTGCTACCGGTTCTGTAGGTGCACGCACTTTGCTCGTGGTTGGAGCGCACAGAGTGCACGTTCGGCATGCGTGTGCTTTGCATGTGCGTGCTGAATGGGCGCTCCTGCACATGCGCAGAAACTTTTTTAAGCAGAAAAAGCTAAAAAAAAGCTTCCTGCGCATGTGCGCAAGCGTGCTCTGCGCGCTGTGCACAGGGACAGGTAAGTATGGGCGTGCAGGGGGGCTTCGGTCCGGGACTATTAGAACCTGTTCGGTGACATCACAGTGTCACCGCTATCTATTCTATAGAACCGGACTGAACCGGGAGCAACCCACCACTGCTCTGAAGTACTCAAAATTTCCGCTACCAGTTCTCTAGAACTGGTTAGAACCTGCTAAATACCACATCTGATCTTGACAGACTTGAATACTGGACCCTTTCCAACAAAATGAAATTTAATGTAGAGAAAGGCAAGATTTTACACGTGGGCAGGAAAAACAAAAAGTACAAGTACAGATTAGGTGAAACCTGACTCAAAAACAGTAAGTGTGAGAGGAACCTTGGATGATCATTTAAGCATGAGTCAACAATGTGAGGCAGCAGCCAAAAATGCTAATACAATCCTTGGTTGTATAAACAGAGGCAAAGAAAATCATGTAAAGTATTAGTACCACTTTATAAAGCCTTATAAGACCACAGCCGGAATATTGCATCCAGTTTTGGTCACCACATTACAAAAAAAGATGTCGAGACTTTGGAAAATGTGCAAAGAAGAGCAACTAAGATGATTAAAGGCCTGGAGGCTAAAACGTATGAAGAATGGCTACAGGATTTGTGTTTGGCTAGTCTAGAGAAACATGGGGGGACATGATAGCAGTTATTCCAGTATTTGAGTGGCTGCCACAAAGAGGAGGGGTCAATTTATTTTCCAAAGCACCAGAGGACAGGACAAGAAATAACGGATGGAAACTAATCAAGGAGAGGAGCAATCTGGAATTGAGGAGAAACTTCCTAACAGTGAGAACAATTAACCAGTGGAACAGCTTGCCTTCAGACATTGTGGGTGCTTCATCATTGGAGGATTTTAAGAAAAGATTAGACAGTCACTTCTCTGAAATGGAATAGGATCTCCTGCTTGATCAGGGGTCTGGACTAGAAGACCTCCAAGGACCTTTCCAGCTCTATTCTGATTCTGAAAGTGGTAAAATCTGGCAATGGTTTACAACTGGTACATTAAAAAATAAACTGAAGGTGTGTGTTTAGCTGCACAAGTGCAAGCTATTTGAATTAATACAATCGGGGCCAGGATTCAAATATCATGAAATGATTCAAAGTATAGATTCTGAGAAGAACCAGAAGAAATAGTAGATATATTTAGCTCATTTAAGAAGATCACACAAACTGATTAAAAACAGCAACATTACAGAGACATCAAAATGATTCACTGCAGAGGTGAGTTTCAGCAGGTTCTGACCAGTTCTGGAGAACTGGTAGTGGAGATTTTGAGTAGTTTGGAGAACCGGTAAATACCACCTCTGACTGGTCCCACCCCCATCTATTCTCTGAACAAAATTTTGAGAAGCAACAAGAACTTATGGATGTCCCAGAGTTACCAAGAAGGATCTCAGTGGAATGCATTATCTAATTTCCATGGTGCTTGTTTTCTTACAAACAAATTAAGTGCACTTATGTGCGCCTTACACTATCCTTTCTTCTCACCATGTCCTTCAGGTCAAATCTTGTTGGCACATTAATCATCTTTAATTTATAAATTTAATCTATATAGTTAAAACAACAATATAACAATCATGGTTTAACTCACAATCTGGGTCTGATTGGCTGCATTGCATTTCTCACTCTGTAGGCAGTTTGATTCTGATACTGACATAATGGCCTCATACCTCAACTGGTGTCCACCCCAGCCATGCCAGCCATGTGGGCTGGCCAGCCAAGGCAGCGGGGCCACCAAATCCTATCTCTAGGGGTGAAATTCAGCAGACACACAGGGGACCTGGGATTTTTCATCACCCACATCTGGACCTACACACAACAATATGGAGCCGACATAGCAACCAAAGGAGCCAAAGTGAGGGTGGCGACACTGGCACTAGAGAGTGCTACAGCAAAGTGGATGGTCATCCTCCACAACTCTGATACCCTGGAGCTACACAACTCCAGGGCATCATTTAACTGGTTTATGATGGCACTCTGCAGAGATTCGAAGATCCATTAAGCAATTGCAATGCTCAAACCCAAATCAAACCCACCAAACCAGGGCCAGGGCCACTGATCCATGACCATTTACACTGAGGAGTTCCATGACCTGATGTGCAGACTGAATGATTGGTTGCAGAACTTGCTCATTAGGTATTTTCAGGATGGGATAAACAACGTCTACAACACCTGCACCTTAGGGGAGTGGGGCTGCAGACTTCATGGCTGGTACATCCTGGCAGAGAAAGCTGAAATTCACCTGGCCTGCTCCCCACCACCACCACTACAACTGGGGCTGCAAGAAGCCTTTCCCAACAGAGAGGAGAGATGGCCTGAAACTGGGGGGGGGGGAGGGGAGAGCCAAGCCTGCAAAGATACTCCACCACTGGCTGTTTCAAATGTGGGAAGGAGGGCCATTGGGGGAAGGAGGGCCATGAGCTGCAGATTGCCACACATCCCACTCAATCCCAAAGAGCACCCCAGTGCCAACTAAAAAGTTGGGGAAACCACTGTTGAGAACCCAAAAAATGGCACTAAAGGGGACAGAGGTCATTGAGCTCCCACTTTGGGGGTGCAGCTGGAGTTCTGACCAAAGCCCTAAGGGACCTGATCGGGAGTGACACCAACACTGACCCCTTGGTAAGTCAGGATGCTCCTCCTGTAACCATCCCTATAGAACTTGAGGTGCTGTCCTCAGGGAATATAGGGGAATTGGTTGCCTTTTTGGACTCAAGCTGTACCAAATGCCTGGTTAGCCTTAGAATGGTGGATAAATTGGGACTTCACCTTAGGGAACTTAAGCTGCCTGTATCTTTCTGCCAACTAGATAGAACTGTGGCAGGGGGAGCCCCATAATGTTTATCACTGAATCCATGATGATGGTAATGGGGTAAGTAAGTTTTGTTGGGATTCCAGGGATGGAGAGACCATTAATCCTAGGCATGGCTTCTAAAGTGGAACCCTTATGTAAACTGGAGAAAACAAATTCTAAAGTTCAGAGGAACAGTAGGGAGCCCTCAAAAGAGACCCCAGCCAACCCCACCACACCTACTCTACTGAGGGAGGAATTAGGTGGAGCTTGTCACCACCAGATCCATGCATCCCCCAGGAATATTGGGACTTGAGAGAGATATTCAGTGAAAAGAGGTCAGATGAGCTCCTCCCTCACCAACCAATGGACTTCTCCATTGAGATCCTCCCAGAGGCAAAACTATCCAAACTGAAACTATACTCAATGATGCCAAAAAAGCTTATAGAACTTTGAGTTTTCATAGACAAAAATTTTAAAAGAAGTTTCATCCAATGTGCTAAGCCCCAGTGCTTTTTAGGAAAAAGAAAGATGGGTCCCTTTGTCTATGCATGGACTATAGAGGAATGAGCACCTTTGTATCGAAAATGTTTATCCTCCTCTGTTAAGGAAGGACATATTAGCCCATTTGGCTAAAGGGAAGATTTTTCACTAAATTGGACTTACTGGAAGCCTATCATAGAGTGAGAATTAAAGAAGGGACAAGCAGGAAACTGCATTTAACTGTCCCCTGGGATGTTTCCAGTTCCAGGTTCTCCCCTTTGGGCTCCAGGGTGCCCTGCTGTGTTCATGCAACTGATAAATGAAGTTTAAAACCTCCATCCAAGTTCACTTACTCTCAAAACATTTAATTTAGGTCATTTCATTTCTGCTTTGAGAATTTTAGATTTTATTTTATTTATACTTCTCACAAATCATGTTCCAATTATGTTTGTAATAGAAGGAACTCCATGTTCAGTATGGGCAGTTCTAAGAATCAAACTTCCTTGCAACCTACTTTGATTATCAATCTAAATATACTTGTGAAAATAACTTTCTTATTCAGCAGGCAGAGGAATATTTTCTAAACTGTCTGTCTCATTATTTGGCATCCAGATTTATACACATGACCCATACATGTACAGCTTCTTTGTCAAAATACTGGAATGATTCATCATTGCCATTTTTCTGGGTTTGATTTGGAATTTTTCTCCTAATTATGCATTATGATATTAGCCCCTTTAACCAGCAAAACTGAATCCTATCGCTTACTCTCACTTCCACCGTAACTGTCTAAGATCATTGGAAATACAGTATTGAGCCTTCAGACAGGTAGGAGACCAGTAATAGTCCCCTAAGAGGACTCCACAAAGAAGTGCAAGTGGTTATCAGCTGGGTTTTTTTTTTAAACCCATTTTCTTCTCTCTTGAAATTTGCCCCAGAGGGTCAATGCCCTTTGACATTTATCTTTCTGGATCTTTGAATTGCATTCATAATTTTTATTGCTTGTGCCCTCGTTAACAGAATAGAAACCAGAATAACAGAGTTTGAATGGACCTTGGAGGTCCTAGTCCAGGTGTCTGCAACCTGTGGCTCTGGAGCCGCATGTGGCTCTTTTGTCCCTCTGCTGTGGCTCCCTGTCCATTAAACCCACCACACGCCCCTCACCCTCCCCTCCCAGTAACTCCTCGCCTGGCCTGAGAAGGTAAGGATGATTACCTAACGTAACACCAGGAGACACAAAACCTGGGTAAGTGTGGCTTGGGGGGGTCATGTGACTGGGCGGGAGTGAGTGATGTTGAGTTGGCCACACCCACCCAGGTTTTGTGGTTCCCGGTGATTTCTTTTCTGTGGGAAACGGGTCCAAATGGCTCTTTGAGTGTTTAAGGTTGCAGACCCCTGTCCTAATCCAATCCCTGCTCAAGTAGGAGACCTATATCATTTCAGAGAAGTGGCTGTCCAGTCTCTTCTTAAAAGCCTCCAGTGATGGAGCACCCACAACTTCTGAAGGCAAGCCGTTCCATTGATTAATTGTTCTCAGTGTCACGAAGTTTCTCCTTAGTTCTAGGTTGCTTCTCTCAGTTTCCATCCTTTGTTTCTTGTCATGTCTCCTGGTGCCTTGAAAAATAGGTTCACCCCCTCTTTTTTGTGGCAGCCCTTCAAATATTGGAGCACTGCTATCATGTCACCCCTAGTCCTTCTTTTCACTAGTCTAGACATACCCAATTCCTGCAACCATATGTTTTAGCCTCCAGCACCCTAATAATCTTTGTTGCTCTTTTCTGCACCCTTCCCAGAATCTCTACATCTTTTTATAATATTGTGACCAAAACTGGATGCAGTATTCTAAGGCTTTATATAGCAGTGCTAATACCTCATGTGATCTTGATTCTATCTCTCTGTTTATGCAACCAAGGATTGAATTGGGGTTTTTTGGTGCTACCACACACTGCTGGCTCATGTTTAAGTGACTGTCCAGTAGGACTCCAAGATAACTCTCACAGTTACTGCTTTTGAGCCAGGTTTAAACTAATCTGTATTTGTACATTTGATTTTTCTTGTCTAAGTGTCAAACCTTACTTTTCTTTATATTGAATTTCATTTTGTTTCATAGGGCCCAGTGTTAAAGTCTATCAGACTCCATCTAGATCTTGAGCCCATCATCTGATGTGTTGGCTATTCCTGCCATCTTAGTGTTGTCTGCAAATTTGATGAATTCCCCTTTTATTCCCTCATTTAAGGTGTTAATGAAGATATTGAAGAATACTGAGCCTAAGATCTTGGGGTACCTCTGCTGCTTACTTCCCTTCATTTAGATGTAGTTCCATTAAGAACTAAACATTGAGTGCAATTTGTCAGCCAGTTACAAATTCATCTGTTGGTGATGCTGTTTATCCCACATTTTTCTAGCTTACCAAGAAATAGGTTATGGTCTACTTTGTCAAATGCCTTACTGAAATCCAAGTGTACTATGTCCACAGCATTTCACTGGTCTACTAATTTAGTCCCTTTGTCAAAGAATGAAATAAGATTTGTCTGGCATGATCTGTTTTTGAAAACCCCATGTTGGCTTCTGTTTATAACATTGCTTGCTTCTAGATGTTTACAGATCTGTTTTTTTAATTATCTTTTCCAGGATCTTCCCACCAGACTGACTGGTCCCTGGATCTGTTTTTTTCCCTTTTTGAAGATGGGAATCACATAATCTCTTTTCCAGCCCTCTTGTAGTTCCTTGGTGCTCTAGGACCTTTGAAATATATGGTTCAATAGTTCTGTGATTACATCTACCAGCTCCTTCAGAATTCTGGGAGGTAATCCATTAGGTCCTGGTGATTTGAACTAGTCTAGAGCAAAAAGGTGTTCTCTTATCATTTTCATGCTTATTCTAATTTTTATTTCTAGTCTTTTATGTTTTTGGTAGGTTGAGCTATATTTTCCTTTCGTGTGAAACCAGGAAGTTTCATTCTTATAAGATACAGTGACCTGCTCAACTCAGATTAAAATGTTGTTTTCCTAGTTCCTAATATTTTAATTACTACTTATATTTCCTTGTAATCTAGAGAACCCAACTGTTAAAATTCACCCTCCCATAGAAACACAGAAGAAAAGTCTGTAGGATTTGTTTTTGTTACACAGAACCAATTTCAGCACCAGAGACAGCTCCATTCTTGGTTTTGTGTTTTTTTAATACTCTGCAATACTATTATTATTATGATCATCATCATCACCAGTTTGATTTTCATGTAATCTGATTATCATTTAAGAATAGGCATTCAGCTGGTGCAGAATTCAGTGCTCTGGAAGTCATTTACACAGTGAACGCTCCCAAATCTATTGTAACTATGGATCATAATTAAGTCACACAAGTATTGGTGGAAATTCCAGGATTTTGACTCTCTCTATTGTTTTCCCAAATAAGTAATAGTTTGAATTTTAATTTTATAGCATACGTTTACATATTCTGATATTCTAATTAGAACCTCTATTTTTCTTCTTTTTCTTGTATAATGGTACAGTTTCTCCAGAAAGATACTAGAACAAGACAATAAGCCTAAATAAATTACCGTAGTACAATGAAATCAGTGATATCAATCTTCCTTCTGAGATTAGAACAGCCCCATTCCTCCTTCCAAATGTACATATATATATTCATAATTTTTAATTATTTTTTTAATAATTAACATTTTTAAGTGGCAATTATTAGTGCATATGTAACACTGAGCTTGATAAAACTTCTGAGTGCATAAGGTATACTGTTAATATTCTTATTCCTAGTTCCAAAAGCTTTTCATTTAATTGTATATAACCTCATTGTTTAAATATCTCACTCATTTTCAAAATTAAAAAAATCTTACTAATGAAATTTAAGAGTAAAGAATCAGACTAATAAAGATAGGAAACACCTTCATTGCATAATATACTCATTTGAACAGGGAGGTTTTCATAACAAAGAGATCAATGTGTCTGACTGACAATCAGTTCAGCACCTTGTGTAAGATGCATCTAATGAACCACAAAAATGGAGATATTTTACTGTTAAACATGTAGTGTGGAAAATCCTTTCAACAGCTGGCTAGGTTAGCAGGCATCAGCATATCTTGTGATTTATGTTTTGTCTAAGAAAATGCTTTCTTTGCTTATCCTGAATTAACTGCCATCCAGCTCTGCAATATGCACTTATCCAAAACAAGGGAAAATTTTCTCTCATCCCTCCATAAAGAGGATCATTTTATAAACTCTAACCATTCCTTTTATTATTTTTCTTTACCTATCTTCACCCCATTGAAAAGCTTCAAAGAAGGTGCTTTGCATCTTGATTTTTAGTTCTTTTTTGCAATGTTTCCAAGTTATGGCCTTTTACAGAAAGGATATTTTAAAACCATACATTTTCGGTATTAAATTAAATGCATCACAGATCACACTTGTAGTAATCTAGTTTCAAGGTCATCATATTCCAAAGTGTTATAATCATTGTTAACAAGCAAGGCATGATTATTTTGTCCATTATATGGATATAAAAATATTGACATTGCTCATTATCTCTAAATCATTATCTCTAAATCCATGGGGTAAAATATTTCCCCATGCAGATTATTTCTGCCTTCCCAGTTTATTTTCTTAATTTTAAATATTATTTTCCCCACAATATTAGCCTCCACATCCTAAATAAAAATGAATTATTATTGCCAACATATATTTTTAATTCTTGTCCTTGTTTCAAATTAATTGTCCAATTACAAGAAATCCTCACTCTGACCATCTAACTCACATCTATGCAGACAAGGCCATACTTTCCACTGAGTTCCTGACCTCTTTGCTCCTTATCCCAAGCTGCAAGCTCCCCTAGATATATATTTCACATACTTTTTCACTACCAGTTTCTCTTCCTGGCCCTTTCCTAATGTTGAGACTGATACAGGCCTTCCAAAAAATGTTGCTGTCAGAATGCTCATGCCTAATGATGTAGTCCATTCCCATAGAGCTACCTCATAGTTGGATGTTCAGCACTCTGAATTTCTCACCTCAGAACAAGAATTGTAACTTCTTCTGACTGCTTGTTCCATGTCAATTCATGGGCCATGGTGCCACCATGTATCAGAAGGAAAGGACATGGGTTTGCAAATATGTTCCATATACTTTGTTCTTCCCTATTGTTATTAATGCAGATATTCTTCACTTTGATACCAGTCAAAACAGACTAGTTCCCTATATCCCACGGTAACCAAAGCAAAAGTACCACCAGATGGGGATGAGGGGAGCTGTCATTTCATTGATTTAATAAAGAGCAAATTAGACAAGAACTGGAACAGGTATTTCTCTTTCATGGCTCAACCTGGAGAAATTGGTGCTGGAACTTGAACCCTTAAATGCCGGAGACATTTGAGATTGTCTGATTCTGGGACTGCTGCTTGTATAGGAAGGATTTTTAACAACCAAGACATCTAAACATTTCTAAAATTAAGCCACATGCTGGTGCATCAGATCATGACTGTTAAACCATTTCAGAAACATCCAATACAAGGCAAGTAAAGATCCATAATTTTATTCAGCTAAAGTCCCCTACCACATGGGTTAATAAATCGCAATCTTTTGACTTATTTCAATTATCTGTTCATGTAAATTAACAAAGTATTGATGTAGAAGTCAGTACTTGTGAAGGGCTCAGGCCTCAGGACCAACAAATGGTCCTTAAATCTGCAAGGATCCTTAGATGGTTGGAGC
>JANHFM010003246.1:449588-459600 GCA_032468115.1 Grayia smithii
TACTGTCACTTTAAGAAGCTGGGTCAGAAGCTGCCTATATAAAGGAAGCCATTAGAGGGCATTCCTTCTCCTCAAGCCTTCTTCTCAAGCATTGTACTTCTTGTTCTCTCGATGTGTATTATTGCTCTCCGTGTATCAGTAGTTATAAAGGTATTTAACCACATATATGTATATGTAAATGTCACTGTAGATATAAACCTGGGTTTATCACATAATACTAGTTACGCTGCCTAAACTCTGACAAGCTATTTGACCTTATTCATAGAACAATAGCAAACAGTCTTGTGGCAACCTGATAGACTTAAATAGTACATAAAGTTGTAAACTTTCCTGGATTCGTGTCCTTCAAATGGTTCCAACTATATACTGTACAATATATCATCTTCCACTGCATGTCATCAGGTGGACTCAAGCCAAGCATGGTCTTATAAATTGGATAGCTTTTAGGGCACTGCAAGAATATTTACAATTTATGGGGATTTTTTCCCCCCTCCCGGCACAACCATCTCCGATGCTTTAAATCAAAGCAGAAGTAGATCCTGCCAGGTAAATGAAGCTAGTGCATAGCTGGCTAGGAAAAGCTTCAGTTGTCTTAAATCACAGTTTTGCATTATGGCTGGCTTTTCAACAACATTGCCAGTAATTAAAATGAGCTGCCCTTGACTTGCTGGATGAAAACATTGGTCTTATATGAGACGCTTGCTTGCACACTAATTCAAATGCACCTTCCTCCAAAATGAGAGAGCTGAACTGGTTGTTATAGGTTAATTAATTAGCAGACTCACTCTAAGTCTAATGCAGAACGCATCTTGCAAGATGGTGGCTCTTGGCAAATCTATTAGTGTTGTGTTAATTTTAGGGATGTCACTTTGGTCGACTAATTAAAATTTTCTTGACTGATTAAATGTATGATTTGATTGATCTGGTGGGTGTCCTATATTTTTAAAATGCTGAGCAGTGAACCAACACCTCTACATAAATTTAAGCAGCAGTAGATTCATATAGATTTTACGGGAAATAAGGCTTATTAATACCTTTAATATTGAATATGCGCCACGGTGGCGCAGTGGTTAGAGTGCAGTACTACAGGCTACTTCTGCTGACTGCCGGCTGACTGCAATTTGGCAGTTCAAATCTCACCAGGCTCAAGATTGACTCAGCCTTCCATCCTTCTGAGGTGGGTAAAATGAGGACCCAAACTGTTGGGGACAATATGCTGACTCTGTAAACTGCTTAGAGAGGGCTGTAAAACACTGTGGAGCAGTATATAAGTAAGTGCTATTGCTATTATATTTATATTTTAATCTCTATTGATAATTTTAAAAACAAAAGCAATGCAATTCCAGGAAGTCAATAATGATATATTATGAAAATATGAAGAATTTTTCAGTATATATATTTTGGCTTTTAAAGTTTTAAAAATATTTGAGCCAGTTATATGAAATTAAGTCTGTAATGAATGCTGAACAGTTTCAATGTTAAGTTTAGTGTGGTCAAATGTAGTAGAATCAATAAACAAAGTTACAAGTTATAATGTGCCTTTTGTTGTTTTGATTATTTTTGATAGGTGTAAAGGTGATTATAGAAAAGAAAGAAAAAAATTTAATTGATTTTCAGCTGCAAATATAAAGCAAACTAAACACTGAGAACATTAGATTCAACAAAACTAATAAACCAGATTGGGCTATAGATGGGAGAATTTTAAACTATTAGGAGACAAGTGAAAATTATTTAGAGGCCATTGGAATTAGGCAGCCAAAATAAATTTGAATAAATATTTCTGAAATCATTACATAGGTAAGTGAAGATTCTTATACCAGGAATTTATGCTAATAATTATACATGTTAAGTCAAATTTACTGAGATTTACTTCCTAAAGAACTGTTGCCAATTTCTGTATCACTGTAAATTCATTCCAGACTTTATTCTTGATTTCTTTATACTTTGTGGCATTTAGCTTTTTCATCTTTTTTTTTAATTTAAAAACTGAAAGCAATTGGTTTTTAGAGAATGAATAAAACTGACATATCAATGGATAGATTACACTTACTTTTCTTTCGCTGTGGCTCATAAGGGATCTGCTCCCATGGTTTTCTGCAAGTAAAGATGGTAGCATATCATGGTATACACGTAGATCTGCAGAAGTGAATGTTAGGACTTGTTTGCCAAAGGAAAGCCTCAGCCAAAGGAGGTACTAAAAGCCTTTGAAAAATTTCTTTAAAGATAATATTTCAATAAGATTGTCATTCATAGAGAGGAAAGTAATGGTATGAAATAAGGAAATTATGCTTCTGAAGACACCTAATTTATACCCTAATAATCAGCACTTTCTTTTCTAACAGCCTCTATCAGAGGAACAAACAACGAAAAACAGAATTCAAACATGCTCATTGGCAAATACTGCCAATGAGCAAACCAGGAGTCTATCAAGAACAGTTATCCACTGTTACTTGATCTGGTATAATTTCCAGGTCATCTTGCATAGTCATATGGATTGGTCTCTAAATTTCATAGAGTTTTTAGACCTATATATTACATTTCCAGAGAATACATGCATGCAATTCAAACTAAACTAAGATATGACCGATCATTTTTAGGAAATGTTTCAAAAGATTTGATAAATAATTTTTGGTTGCACAAATATAGTGAGGATGGATAGTTATGGAGGATGCAATATTCAAATGTGACAGTCAAATTATATTACTACATTGGAAAACAGCCATATAAGTGCCCTCCCTGATGATAATGGGGGAAAAAAACACAGATTGGTTCTACTTTGCCAGGTATCCACCTGTTTCCAACCACCCATTTCTAAATGACAAGATGACATAAGATGCCTATTTGCAGAATTAACCATCTCACCCTCCTTTTGTCAAATGCCTTGAAATCCAGAGAGTGACCTCTTCCCGGAGCAGCCGAATTCGAAGGTACCCAGGGAGAGCAGGGCGAACTGGAAATTATGCCCACGCTGACCTCCGAAACGTCAGCGCCCCACGCGCAGGAAAAGACCTGGCGCCTGTGTTTGGAGAACCCTTCGTATCTTTGGCCCTTGCCTGCTTTGCACTTGGCCCTCAGGAGGGCCCCACACCTTATATGACCACGAGACCTTCGGGGCTCATGCGGCTGAGTGCTCCCTCCCACCCTTCGCATTAACGTCTAGCCATCTCCTTCAGCCTTCTGCCGACTCTCACCCGCGGCGCCCGGCCCGCTGTTCTCGTTCCAGTTCCAGTAAATAAGCCGCCAGCTTGGCGTCACTCCAGCCACTGCGCTGCCTCAGGTCCACCCACGAGCCGTGAGACTCGCCCAGGTAGACTCGCCGCTCGTCGTATTTCTTGCGGGATTCGAGGCGTCGTCGTACCCGGTCAGACTCGGTGAGGCGCGGCCTACCCCGGGCTTTCCGCCCACCACGAACCTTCCGCCCACCCGGCGCAGTCTCGGCATCCACATCCCCAGCAGCGACCTCTTCTTCCTCCTCTTCCCCTTCTTCCTCGGGCTCCCCACCATCCTCCTCACCTGGGGCTGGGCCGCGCTCCGAACCGTTCATCCCTGCTTCGTAACCAGGGAAACCCGCCTCTCGCGAAGCTTTGTCGTTGGGCGCGCACTACTGACGTCACGGGGAGACACCTCGCTCCCTCCCACCCCCTCCCGGCTGGAAGAAGCCTCTCGCGCTGGTTCCCTAAGAGTCCAACGGGGAAGGGGATTTGGGGCCAAAACTTTCCTCCAGATAGCAGGTAGTCGAGTCCAGGTGCTGGGATGTGTATTTTAGCAGACGGGAGCACCACCGTTAGAAAAAAGAAAAGTGCAACAGACTTACCTATGGTAAGACGATTAAACAAGTTGCAAGGGCAACGATCAGGGGTGAAATCCAGCAGGTTCTGGAGAACCTCCGGGGATCCCCATGGGAGCTTCGCATCACGGGAAAAGCAGGTGAAGACAGGTAAATTCAGAACCCAAGGCTCTGTTTTAGGCCCAGTACTCTTCAACATCTTCATCAATGACTTGGACAAGGGGATAGATGGAGAACTCATCAAATAAGCAATGATACCAAGATCATCTAGCCCATAATTGTTGGTAATAATTCATCTTCTTGACTAAAAACAGTGATCAGAATATGCCTCTTCCATTGTTCCTATAATTCTTTATTTGTATTGTCCTATTGATTTTAAAGCTTACCTATTATAAGGAGTGTGTGCGTCTATCAAAATACTGTAGGGAAGGAGGATGTAGCAAGTACTTGTACTACATTTCTTCCAATTTTGGGATCAAGTACTCTTGCTTTTCACTCTCTGCAAGGGATGGTACTTTTCTTAACAGTCCTTAAAGTCCCACCAAGAATTACCAGTTAATATGGATAGGAAGGCGGCTTATTGGCCCTAACAAGTCCTGCTCCTTTCTGCCCACTTAATCAAAGCTGCAGAAAATCTTTTTTTTTCTCAAATGACAAGCTGCATTTCATAAGGATTCTAGATAACTTTTCCCCAGTAAGCATATAGTTGAAAACTCTTTTGCAGTACAAGGTAAACCTTCCAATATAACTACAAACTACAATATCAGCAATGGTGTCATCTATGGATAGATTATTTCCAAAACAAATAACAGATGTGAAAGAGAATATCTGGGAACATCCACACAATAAAGAGCTGAAACAAAAATCATCTGATGTAGAAATATTAAATGTGCTATTGAAATATTGGAAAATAATAAAAATCTGAATAAATGCAAACAAACCAAGATAATTATCTATATAATAACTTGCTGGATTTACAAGGTTTGCTAACCGAGTTCATATTTCACTGAAACAGAAGTTACTCTAGTTTGACTGCAGTTCAGATCAGTAAATGCTCAGAACTATTTGTGAAGTTACAGTGGAAAAACTTACAATGAAAAAACCTGTTACTAAGCAGATTATAGAAATATTGCAAATTAATATAGAAAAATTTAATGGACTTAAAACTGGTTTGTCTGAGTGTCAGCAGTAAGCACTAGGAATTCTTCTATTTGTCATACTATTTATTTTTTTGGTGAACCTGGAAAATTTCCTTATATGACACTGATAAATATGTCTCCTTTAAGGAGTATACTGAGTATACTGTGTGGACATAGTATACTTAGATTTCAGTAAGGCATTTGACAAAGTAGACCACAACCTACTTCTTGGTAAACTACAAAAACATGGAATGGACAACACCACCACCAGATAGATTAGTAGCTGGCTGACAAACTGTACTCAATGAGTAGACCTTAATGAATATGGAGAGAAGTAAGCAATGGGGTACCACAAAGCTGTGTGTTAGGCCCAGTACTCTTCAATAACTTGAACAACAGGCCCTATCCAACAAAATGAATTTTAATGTGAAGAAAAGCAAAGTTTTACATTTAGGCAGGAAAAATCAAAGGTATAAGTACAGATTAGGCGACACCTGGCTCAAAAAAAAAATTACTGTGAGAAGGACCTTGGAGTCCTAGTGGATGATCACTTGAATATGAGCGAGCAGTGTGCAGCAGCAGCCAAAAATGCTAATAGAATCCTGGGTTGTATAAACAGATGTATAAATCACATGAAGTACTAGTACTGCTTTATAAAACCCTAGTAAGATCACACCTAGAATACTGCAACCAATTTTGCTCACCATACTACAAAAAAAATGTTGAGACTTTGGAAAATGTTCAGAGAAGAGAAACTAAGATGATCAAAGGCCTGGAGACTAAACCATATGAAGAATGGCTACAGGATGTGGGTTTGGCTAGTTTAAAGAAAAGATGAATTAGAGGTGACATGATAGTATTCTAGTATTTGAGGAGCTGCCACAAAGAAGAGGGGGTCAAATTATTCTCCAAAGTATCAGAGGACAGAGAGAAGCAACTTGGAATTAAGGAGAAAATTCCTTACAGTGAGGACAATTAACCAGTGGAATAGCTTGCCCTCAGAAATCGTGGGCGCTCCATCACTGGATGTTTTTAAGAAGCATCTAGACTAGGGTTGTCAAACACACGCCCGTGGGGCAGATGCATCAAATGTTGGCCACCCCCGTGCCCGATTTAACAAAGGAGGAAAAGTTGTGATATGTGACATGATGACACCGTGAATTTGACACCCCTGGTCTAGGCAATCACTTATCTGACTAGAATACAACCACTTTTTTGTACTAATTACTACAAGCAATTCTCTTCAGCTCTCCCTCCAACACATGAAAAGATGGGCAACTTGGTTGACATATAAAGTGTGATGCAGTGAGAAGGGGGATTTCCTTCCTCAGTAACATCCAGAAAATGTTAACTATTATCTACAGAATTAAGCTTGATCATGGAACTAATTGAAGAATTATAACATTTTGAACATTCTCAAATTTGTTTAATCTATAGCACTGAAAATAAATGTACACATAAGAAAGTTGGAGGTTTATGTCAGATCTTTTTTTTACAAAGCCTCAATCCTCCTCCATCTGCAATATCAGAAACATATATTAATCTACATCTTAACCTGATTTAACAATTCAGGAATTTATTGACTCAAATGTCCTTAAAAACTTTTGAACTGACTAAAACCTAAAGCATGATCAGTGAAGTTTCAAACTTCTTGTTTGAAGAATTTGGCCTGTGTTCTTGCATCTTCGGCCTCTATTTCTACGTTGCACTGCAGCTCTTGAGGGCTGTGCATGAGACGGAATATGACAGTTATATCATGCAAAATAGGGTTTGTTTCCTGAAGACCCACAATCCATTTGGCCAAGGTAGCCTTGTTTTCTGCCCCTACCATACACATGGCAAACACAGGGCCCTCCTTAACTGTAGAGAAAGCACAAAATACAGTGTCAGCATTCTAAGGCAGCTCAAAAAGGATTACAAAGAAGTACAGATGTGAAATATTTAACTTAAGCATCAGAGGGACAAATGCAAACACCTCAAGGCCAATTCATCATCCACTGTCAATTCCCAGAATACAGCTTATGTTACTTGCATGCAGTTCTTGACTTACAACTATTTGTTTAATGACTGTTTGAAGTTACAATGGCACTTTAAACCATTACACTTATGGCCATCATGGCATCCTTATAGTGAAATAATACAAATTTGAGATCTTAGAAACTGGCATGTATTTACAACAGTTGCAGTATCCTGGGGTCAAACTATTGGCATTTGTGACCTTCCCAGCCACCACCTCATGAGGGAAGCTAGATTTGCTTAATGACTGCATGATGACCTGACTAGGTGGCTCAGTGGCTTAAGACACTGACCTTGTCGATCAGAAAGGTCGGCAGTTTGGCGGTTCGAATCCTAAGTACAAGTTTCCTTTGTAAGCGGGATTGGACTAGATGACCTCCAAGGTCCCTTCCAACTCTGTTACTGTTACTGATTTACTTAATAAAATTGTCATAAAATTGGGTGCGACTTACTTAACAATTGCCTTGCTTAGCATTGGAAATTCTGATACCAATTTGAGTCATAAATCGAGGACTATCTGCATATGCATGGGAATTTACACAATCCCACATCCTAGCAGTTTACATTTTCATAAGAGAAGTCATAGACAAGCTGGCAGGGTTCATTCTACCAAATGGTCATGTAAGACAAGAGAAGCTGTTAGTTTAAACTCTGTTCACTTGATTCTCCTATCCTTTTTTAGTTTTTACTTTGGGAAGGATTTCATCCTACTTGGTAAGGATGATCAAGACTGTTATTTTTGCATACAAAACACAACACCCACATATATGATGGCTACCTTTATTTGTGTAAAACTCATAATCATCCTGAACATCCCGTTCCAGATCAATATCCAGATACATGGGGTAGTAGAAATTCCTTTCAGGGTCAATCATTTCCACCATCTGAACAGAAGTAAGGAAGTGCTGATTATTTTTTCAACAGCAAATTATCTGACCAGAACCCTACTATCTTTGATTAGGAAAAGTAAACAGAAACATCTAGTCACTTATTCCTGTTCCTGTGTTCGTCTCCATTAAAGCTATATGCTTCAGAGGATATGGCAGAGCAATGTATTTTATTCTAACAATCTCAATTTTCAGCAAGTTTTTAGAGATACACAAAGGCCTCTACTATTTCTGACTGATACTAGTGCTCAGGGTGTTCTTCCAGAGCCTACTTATCCCTTCAGATGCCCTCTGAAGTATAAAAATGCAGTTTAAGCAATCAATAGCTCCCTGTGGCTCTTTTTCTCTACCATCAAGAAGCTTTTTCTTACTAAGCTAAATCCATGAAATGAGCCTCTTTTCTCCATTTTTCCTATAGCTGGATGCCCTCTTTATTCCCCAGTTAGGATTGTGGAATCCCGTTTCATTTCTTTTGGCTTCTACATACTTGCTCCTGAACATGTCCAACAGAGATTTTGTTTAATGTGTTTGGTGTTGAATTATTTAAACAAAAACAAATTGTCATCATTTTGTTGCCCTCCTCTGGCCCTCACTTCCAAATAACTGATCAGAAGTGAATGGAAGTGTTTTGTTGGAGCTTCAGCTAGTGCAAGATCCAGCTTGCTCTTGAACAACATTTAGTCTTTGTCTTCCAAAATAACCAATAATTACTTACTGTTCTCTCTCAACTAAGACCTTAACATAAAAATAGCACCAAGCCATTCAGATATCAAATTCCTTTGTAGGTATCCTGTTTCCCTCTCTACAATGTCTAGGCTGCACAAACTCTTATCAAGTAGGGATAAATTTTCACACCCTGAATTGTTTCCCCCTCTCAGCATGACTAACTCCTCACATGCCCATTCAGAGTACAATCATAGTTCATTCTTTTTTCATAAGTTTATTTTGCACTGACACATGCTCACACAACTCCATCTGGTGCGCTAGCAGAGAAATTACATGCATCCTTCCATGTCTAACTCAATGTTATAAGCAGCCTTTAGAGAAGATATCAAATACTAATTTACATGTTCTTCTGAAAGCTTTGCTCTGAGCACATAGTAATAAACACACTTGGTCTTGAGCCATAAGCGAAAGGGACCTTCAAGGAAAATGGGCTTTTCAATGTTATGAGAAGCAAGCAGTGACTGCTGATCAGGGCTTTGGGTTCCTGAAAGGCAGAGAAGAGACACAAAAAGAGCAGGTTATAAAACAAAGGTTAATCACCATTATTTTAAAATATAAAAATAGTATGTCAACTCTAGCTCTTTAGTAAATTAAAAAAAGAAATGTGTTGTATTTTGTTTTCATCCAAAACAAGAATTCTCAACATTATCAGCTATAATCCAAGGAAGAGTTTAGAAACCAAATTCCAAGAAATCCAGACTGAGATTTCTGGATAATGTCCACAAGTATTTCAAATCCCATTATCCATTTATGTTGACTCATCATCAACTCTGAAGCTGGCAGCCAAAATACTATATTTTGAAGAAATTTTCTAAGCCAGTATTTCACTTCATTGCCACAGCAGTTCTGTCACTATATACTTCTCCTGTAATTGTATTTCTAGTCCTAGAAGAAATGAAATAGCTAGAAGATGCAGAGAATTAAGTGCTAGCTATGAGAAAAGTAAGTGGAGCACATAAAAAAATGTGCAAAGGAAATTCCTTGTTCTTTCCTCCCTGACCAATCTGTTAAATTTCCAATTTTAGTGTTTGTCTTTCTGAACTGAAGAATGAGGATTGTGCAATATTCCCCAACAGTTACCCAAATATCCATGCTTCCCAAGTCTATTCAAGTCAAGCAATGACTTGTTGCATTCCTATCTGTAATTTTTATTTCTGGTCCTGTTGTATGCATTATAAAAATAATAATTATGCAACCAATGGCTGTTGCAGGTATATATTGAGTCACACATTTTTGTGAAGTTCCCTCTGTCTCCTATGGCAGAGTGAGAAGGCAAGCAAGAAGGAAGAAACCAGACTGTCCTACTTCCTATATGCACTTGGCAGGAAATCAATTAAGCGCAGATCCTGGATGGCTCCGTGGTTTAATGAGGAGCTCCGTGAGATGAAGCGCAGGAAGAGACGCCTAGAGGGACGTTGGAGGACTACTCACTCTGAGTCAGATCGAACACAGATTAG